>JAEBDU010006377.1:0-21483 GCA_016802625.1 Heliconius numata | reverse complement strand
TGGCAACACCGAACACTTCTAATTCTACTAAAAAAATAACAGTTATTCCAAATTCAAATGTCCCTGTCAACAGCGATGACATGACAGAAAACAATAATATCACAGATAATCTATTGCAGATAAATGTAGCGAAGAGGACTAGGTTAAAGGCTCAAGATTTCTTCAAATAATATTATTTAATATAAACATATAGTACATTTATTGGTATACTTTTGTTTTATATACCTATAATTATTTACGTTCCATAACTTCTGATTTTTGTATATATGTATGTGCAAGATGAACTTTATATAAAGGATCTTGATCTTGCATATGCTGCTAAGTATCTTGAATAGTAATTATTATTTTGAATTTATAAACAATTTATTTCTCATTTATCAAAATGTAATAAAACATGTTTTTTATTACTCTGCCATATAGGTGACAAGCATTATGTATAATGCCCGGACTGTTTAATTATTTATCAAATCGCCATCCACATTATTTCGTTTATAATAATGCCCGGGTATTATGAAAAATTACCCATTTTCCACTTGGTCCATACTTTTGATTTTGAGATGAATTACTTTAAAAAAATATATTATGTTATTGTAGCAGTAGCAGCAAACAAAAGTATTTTTGATACTTTTATGGATTTAGCAAATGTATGTGGAAATTATTGGACACAACCAATTTACCTGTAAATTTGAAACTTTAATGTAATTTTCAGGTATTTCAAATAAATTAAACTACAAATTAGTTTGTAAAAATTATTCGAATTATCTTTTATTCCTAGCGTTCCTAGGGGGTGTTGGGCTTTTGTATTTTTTTTTCATAAAAACATTGTACAAATCTTTAGTCTGTAAAAGTTAAGAAAAGACATTTCATATATTATAAATATATTCCATGATTACATATTAACAAGTATATGTTTAAAATAAATACGTACATTATGAAACCTACAAATTAATGATCTTATGAAAAGATTAATTCTTAATATTATAATTTATTTTCATTGTTTCTTTATAACAATTTTTACTTATTAATACTATATCGATACTTGTAAAAGATGCCGACAACTGGAAATGTGATCTCGATGGGCTGCTTGATGATGGGCTTCGACCCCACTCAGGGGGACGAGTAATAAATTTCCGACGAGATTAAATAATTTAATCTCCCTGTTTGGGTAAGACTAGTCTTGCATTCGGACAGCAAGTCTTTCCACTAGGTGGCTTCTGCCTTACCTGTTATATGTGAAATAAAGCATGACGGAGAAGTTTTTCTCCGTATTTATTAATACAGCCTGCGAGATAATAGCTGAGCTTTGCATTTGTGTGAGGCGGATCTCTTGTACCGATAGCAGATTCATATCTGTAATTCTTGATATTTTAATTTTGTGTTAGATTTATTGAAAGTGAAATATAAAAGTGGGTACTATCACTATACAAGAATGGAAAAATTTATGTAACCAGGCGGTAAAAAAAGAAAAAAAAACAAC
The DNA here is from genome assembly GCA_016802625.1 of Heliconius numata. Taxonomy (NCBI): domain Eukaryota; kingdom Metazoa; phylum Arthropoda; class Insecta; order Lepidoptera; family Nymphalidae; genus Heliconius; species Heliconius numata. The sequence goes on along the minus strand of JAEBDU010006377.1, from coordinate 20,006 downwards.
ATAACGCTGGTCTTGTTTATATAACGGAAAGATTCATTATTAGCTCGATAAATCAAACTAGAGTAATTATTATTATTTATGTTTTTTTGTAATTGTTTTAATTCTATTTTTTTTTCTGGCTCTACTTTTATAATCACTCGCACAAATGCAAAGCTTAGCTTAAACCTCGTGAACTGAACATATTATGTAATATTCACCTTATGTGTTAATCAATGGTCGTGGTCGTTATATGGTCGTGTCGTCAATTTGCATATATTAAGTTGCGTGATTTACACTTTTTCAAAACAAATGTGCGTAATATTTTTGTTTATAAATATCACATTTGCCTGTAGATATGCTAATATAGCAAATTTATATATATATATTTGCAAAAAGAAAAACTTTTAATACAAACCATTACTTTTATCACTTGGTTTCTTAATTAGAATTAAGTAAGAAGTTTTTTTTAATTATAACTTTTAAGTACTTGACAGCCTATGTTTTAATTTTTATATTTATATCTATTTTATTTAGTTATTCGCTTATGTTGATAAATGTTGTTAATATAGTAATATATATAACATATGTACGTATATATAATATTTTATGTTTAATTACTCTGGAGATGTCTGTATATAAGAAAGGCTACATTAAAAACTTAATTTACGCAACGAGAATGTTTAATTATTTCAGAACAACGATAATTTGGATGTAAGTTTCCCGAAAAAACAAAAATATAAGTAATTTTACAAAATGCAACTTCTAGAATGTACCGTCTTCTATGTTTTAGAATTTGTACAAATAATTAAGTTATATATTATAATAAAATGTCATTTAATAAAAAAAACCTACTTTAAACCACTAAAATTTTTATAATGTAGTTGCAGCAAAACGAAATTTCTGCGACTTTCAAAAGTTTAGCTTTTGTTTTTTTCTTTTATAGATTTTTTTACAGAATAATAATTATTTACATTAATACAAACTAGAGGGCCCGTTGATGCGTATAATACTCTGTGCCATTTATTTAACTTAAGTACAGAAGTCAGTCAAGAGGCCAATCGCGGCGTAGGGGGCCCCTACTAGGGGCACAAGTGTGTGAATGTAAACGCGAGTCTGGTTGTGGGTTCGATCCCATTTCGAGGAAATGAAATATTTAATATTTTCATTTCTTCGCTTCACGGTGTATCCCACACACAGCAGAGTAAGTAGAGGGTACCTACTGTTAAGATACTCCGTTCCCTACTTTGCGGCGTTGAGTTCCGTCACTCAAAACGCAATGCTTCCAGAATTCGGTGGAAAATTGGGAACGGAGAGTGTGTGCGTGCGTGTTACAGCGTGAAGCTGACAAAAAATACAGCAGTGTATATAATTTACAGCCTGTCTTTAAAACGTTTCATAGTTTCAGAGGTGAAGAATTTACACAGATCTCTTTGTAAAAGTTGCTTGCAATATATATTTCCGTTGCTAATAAAATTTCTGGGGTGGGCACGGATACCCGGCCCCCCTATTCCTACGCCCTTGGTTTTTTATACACAACTATTAATTTAAAATTACATTTTTACAATTATATTTATATTACCTAGCATGCTTACAAGAGCAAAAAAACGAATTTCATGCGGGCTCCAAAAATCCATGCTGTTAGCCCTATTGGCTTTTACAACGACACCGGTTGGATAGGGAAGAGGGTACTCTGTCCCTGAAGAAATGCAAGCACTAAGTGGCTGCCTGTGAGGAAGTCGACGACTGTAAGGGCGCCCCCTGCGGGACTCGAACCTCAGCTTGCGGCCGTCGAGCGAACTGGGATTTCACCTATGCAAAAATCAATAAATTTCATACATATATGAAATATAGCAGTCAGTCTTACTAATTAAATTACCTTAGGGTATTAAGTTGCTTAATACTATTTATTTGTGTACATCGAAATCCCAAATCAAAGACAAATATTCCTTATATTTAGGAACAGGAGGTTTTTCTTTATAATATTCATCGTTAGGTTTTGGTATTTCGTCGTCCGTGGGATCTTCACGAAATATATTCGTAAAAGACGCGAAGAAGCCGAATCTACGGAACGCCAAAAATGGGAAGTATTTCATTAAAATTATACTGAATTTAAAATTTAAATTAAAATATATACGGCCCCATGTTGATTTGTAGAGTTCAACGAAATATGCATTGATGGCCAATTTCCATTTGGCTGCCAATGACAATTTTTTGTATGTCGGTACTGTATCGAAGGTATCGTAGTCATGGTAATAGAGCAGATGAGGTTTCTTTTCGGGTATTTCTATTAAACTATCTGATATTAACGCCGTTGAGTCCACACCTGAAAACAATAAAAAAATATGTTTTAGCTTCTCGCAAAATAAGAAAACAAAAGTTATTCAGACTAAACGTGAAAGTTTTGGGTTCGATAAACTATGAGAATCATTTATGTACCCCGCGATGGTAAGGCGCGAGGTTAAATTCCGCCATACAACACGCAGTGTCTCGAATTTTGGTAGAAAAAAAACGGAGTAAGATAGTCAGGAAGAAATTAACATTAATACATTCCACTCTCCGTTATACTCGTATATAAAGATCATTAAGACATTTAAAAAGTTATATTCTGTTTTTATTTTAAAATAGGTAAAATCACCTTTCAGCTACATTCACGCAGAGAATATTAAATAATTTATTCCTTACTCATTCACAATGAAATTCCAAACCAGAGAAATTCATAATTCATTATAAAAATGGAAAAAAATATATATACGAATAAGATACAAACAAATAAGGTCAATCGCGACACAGGCCCAGAGGCAAAGCTCAACGTAGAGTTTTGCCACTACGCAATGTCTCCAGAATGCTGCGGAAATTGGGTAACGGAAGTATCTTGATAGGAACGGAGTGCCTTAACATTAGGTTCTCAGGTTCCCACTACTTACGCTGCTGTGTTTTAAAAAAAATATGAAAATAATTCTCCCAAGTGGAATTTGAATCCACAGCCGTCGCGTTTATAATCAGATCAGTGTGCCGTTGCTTAATATTAAAAAATATATATTATTCTGAAGTAAATACTACATATTTTTTAAATAATTAAACCACTGTTTATTAATCAATAATTTATTGGACAAGGAATTATATAATAATGTGTATAAAAACACTTGTTTTACATCAATGTTGCAAGTAGAGCAATAAATCTTTACATAAGTATGATACATACATAGGTAACTAATGAAATAATTATACTGAATAAATAATGAAGTAATTCTTTGTTTTTTTATATATATATATATTATAGATTTATATGTAAATTAATATGGGCATTATCTATCTTTTTTTATGTATGTATGTTCGTATATCAAAAAGTGCACGAGAAGTAAACGTATTTTGAGGCAGTTTTCCATACAATGTTTTGAAATATAAAGATTTTTGTGACCTACAAGATTTTTTCAACTTAAAATATACCAAGTCTATGCTAGTTGCACAAATGTGAAGGAATTTTGGAAAACAACGATACAAAAAAGAGAACATTTTTTAATGAAGAGACAATTGACCTTGCTCGGTCGTACGACGTACATTTATGCATGTAGGTTTTTATGTAAATATTATATGAGCCTCAAAAAGGTTAACGGCTAAGAGGGCAAAATGTTAGTCTGGCCATAAATGCTGTTACAATTAAAAATAAACAAAATATGACTTTTGAATTTGGAATCTGTCATTTTTGTACAAACGATTGTTCATTGTGTTTTCTTATTTTCGCGCCAATATATTGAAAAATATTTATGATGTTAAAATGGAGTAGTGTGATAAAGAGAATCGCTGTGTGATTGCATTATATAAAAGTATGGAGGTAAGGAGTCAAATACAATTTTTCAAAATTCTTCATACGCTTGGAAAAAAATAATAAATTAAATGTTAGTGTACTGGGCCACTGACAGATATAAGGAAACCTCTGTTAGGATAGAGATAGAAATAGAATATATTATTACTAATTAATTATAATATAATCTGTAACTTACCTATATATTCAGATTTTCCATCCAACTTTTTTTTAATCATATTTTGCAAATTAATTCTATCACTCTCCGTGTAAATGTATCCTGGGACATTACACAAATATTTAGTCAAATATACCATGGCATCTACATGTATAGTCGGATTGACACACCAGAGGCCATCCAGCATAGCGCGCGCCATATGCTCGTAATATTCTGGAACGTTCTCCAGAGAGGGTGTGAACACTCTGTCTAGAAGTATGTGACATACTTGACGTGTTTCATCCACATTTTTTCGGCAAACGTTGTACCTGTAAGGTTAATTAGTAATATAGTTTTGTTTTTATTAGGCAAAGGGAGCTTAGTGTTAAGTTATTCCGCTTCTAAATATTCGCCGAATTCTGAAAACATTACGTGTTGAGTGGCGGAACTCAACGCCGCACTTTGCCTCGATACCAGAGGACCGGTTTACTGTCACACTCTTGTGACTAAATTTAAATTGAAATTAATTTTATAATATTTTTTTTTATTTTTTTAAACATCTCCAACATCCAAAGCTTGTCTGGAAGAGATCGCTTTAAGCGATAAGCTTTTACATTGCATAATTTTTTTTAAGGTGCAATAACTTTATAAGGTGTATATTTATTATTGTTATTATTCTTAATTTTAATTAATACATAAAAAAATAAAGAATTGGCTGACTTAAATGATATCTCATTCTGTTGTAGTTTTTATGTATAAGTAACAAAGCAAAGTATTAATCAAAGGTAACTTATGCAATAATTTTAAAAACATGCATTATTTTAAAATTAAAATTTTTTAATCCTTATATTGCAATTTATTTACAGAAAGCGGTCTTATAGACCAACAGATTTCTTTCCAGTTTTCTTCGTGAAAAGTAAAGACTAAGAGGCACTTAGAAGGCTCGACGTTAAATATTTGAGTAACATATAAACACACTTTCATATTTGTATTCCTATTTACTCATATACATATATCCAATAGCTTACTATTACACCATTCTTTTTAAAAAATTATTTAATTTCTTCGAGTGGATATCGAACCCACAACCAGTCACACACTTGTACCCCTGCGCCACTACTTGCCCATTTTTAAATTGTAAATGAACGTATAGGTATATGACATATCTACACGTTCGTTCCAACCGCAAGGACATTGTGGTTTACAAGTAAGTGCTAAACTTTAACGATCAGAAACCCTACAATATACTATCAATAAATTGTATAGTATTATGAAATACGTACTTGTCTTCTAAGCCAATAGAGTGTCCAATCACTCTCCAAAAATGTATATAAGCGTCCCAGTCGCCGTCCTCTATTTGCCGAAGACCGAATTTATCCGGTTTCAGGATGGAGAAACCCAAAAACCCAAATTGTGTTAAAGCTAAATCTCTTTGGGAGACTATGCCTTGACCTTTGATATTTGCAGACAAGCTGGCTTTGATGTGTCGAGAGCGCACCGTCATCAGTGATCTCCATGAGCTGTGGATAATTTAATTTTAAATATAATAGAGACCAGTCGTGGGGCAAGGGCACAGGTATATGCCTGTATAAAATGGGGAACAGAGTGTCTTAACACTAGGTTCCCAATGCCTACCCTTTGTTAAGCATTACACCATGAAATAAATCTATAATGCTTAATTTTAAAAACTCCAAGTATAGCCCTTTCCATAGCACGATGAGCGACTTTAAACTGGTGGACCAGTCGCACTGTCAGTATCCACGTCTCGGTGCCATTAGAGAGGGCTATGTGCAGCAGTGGACGACGACAGGCTGATGATGATGATGATGAAGAAAATAAAAGAAAATATCCAAGTTTGTACTCACATACTGCCAGGCTTTAGTTCATTTTCGAACCAGGATATAGTATGGAGAAGTGTAGATAGGTAGCGTTTGTAGGCTGTGTAATTTGAATTCGATCGTCTCGAACTTATAAGGACTTTTAATATTGATGGGATAGCAAGCACCGCCACGAGACCCAATAACATAGACGTGGTGATTTGGTAGCCGTTGTACCAATAGAAACGACGAGCTCTAAAAGAAAATTATGTACAAATATACGTTTGAGGCCAGTCGTGGCTCAGCAGACTGACTATAAACGCGACAGGTTGTGGGTTCGAGTCCCACTCGAGGTAATGAAATACTTAATATATTCATTTCTTCGTTCAGGTGTCGAGGCAAAGCGCGACCTTGAGTTTCGCCACTCTACGCGCAATGACTCCTTAGTTAACGAGCAGAACTCAACGCCGCGATTTATCTTGTTACCAGAGCGAGGATATGTAAATATTAAATAATTCATTCCCCCGAGCGGGATCGAACCCATAACCGTCAGCAGGAGCTGCATCTCTAATCTAAATAATGACAGAGTAACATTAAAATAAAATCCGCTTCATTCTAAATCCCGCACAGGCAGAGGGAACCGAGTATTAAGATACTCCGTTAGCCACTTTCTGCCGAATTCTGTAGGCATTGCGTGTTGAGTGGCAGAACTCAACGCCGCGCTTTTCCTTCGACACTAGAGCGAAGAAATGGAAATATAAATTTAAATAAATATTTCAGCTCCTCGAGTGGGGATCGAACCCACAACCAGTCGGTTTTACAGTCACACTTTGTGCCCGTGCGCCACGACTGGCCTCAATTAAAATTAAAGTGACAACAATGAATACTAACTTGTTAAATTTGTCTTCATCAAACCATTCTGGTATTCTCATTTCCAAATCATCGGTTTTCTTTGTGTCTGATGGCTGTTCGAATGCTTTTTTTGAAAAGAGACCATCTATGTATTCGTCCACTACAAAAAAATAAAATTTATTATACAAATAGTGTAGTGTAGTTATCGTGGACTGTATGACATTAAGACTTTGCCATACTGCTTTCATCGTTGTGTTCGAAGCTTGCAATACGTAGGCGAAAAAAAGATAGTGTCAAGACACTCTGTTCTCCGCTTTCCGCCAAAATTGGAGTTTATGTTAATTAGGAGTTGCAAATCAACGCTACTGTTTGTCCTTAAATATGTATAGTTATTTTTCTCAGTGAAGATTGCATTCAGAATTATCTTAATTACAGTCAAACACTGTCCCAGTGCGTACGTTTAAGGCACTATGCCTTAAATATTCAATGGTTTTTATTTGTCGATTTAAATTGCCCACCTTACTAAAAGACCCGCACGCGGCATCGCCCGCTTAAACTACACAATTATTTGTTTATTGATTTGAATTACTTTCGTGTTGTAATAAATAAAAATTGTATAATAGTTCCATTTTTTTTTTCAATGCCGAAAATACCGGTATACCTGGAGTCAACACCGAAAATACCGGTTTTTATAGTAGTAATAATCCTAATCGGGACTCATGAGGTTTTTTTATCATAAGAGTGTTTTTAAATTTTACTCTCTCATGCAAAACTATTCTTGTGCATTTTTATACATAGTATTTTTTATACATAATATATTTTAGATATTTAGTATCCAATTTTGATTTCTTTGATAACTTTTCAAGCTTTCATAACACATAACATAAATTATCGATCTTATTGTTTATTTGAAAATATTAAAAACAGTGTTAAGTGCTGTAAATATTTTATAATCTATGTTCTTTACATATCAGTCGTGCGAATGTCTATATCTATTATAGTATTAATTGAAGCATAAAAATCGTGAGCTATAAAAAACAATAATACGTTTTCTTGATAAACATTGTTTACTACGAGATATAAAATGTTTTTATTCACGTTCCTTTTAATATTTTTGTCTAGATTAGAATCCTAATCTGTATTTTTGACGTAAAAACTACATTTTAATTAATTGGAACTGTTATCATCGAGGATAAAAGAGATAGATTGTGTAAAAATTGTAACAAATTAAATTATTTATTTAATTTCTATTATGTAACTTAGTTAAAAGTTACTTCTATAACTATTTTTCGTTTATTATATTTATGAACATATGACTACAATTCTAGATTTTTATATTTTCATTTATTATATAGTATATTCTTGACATATTTTCGTAATATATACCTTCCTATATGTTTGCTATTTATTTTAAATGTATATTTCTATTTCTTCGCTCTGGCATTGAGGCAAGGGGCAGCATTGAGTTCTGCCACTCAACACGAATGCCTCCTGAATTCGGCGGAAACTGAGGAACGGAGTATCTTAACACTAGGTCTGCCTCTGCCTACCCTGCTGTGTGCGGGATACAGCGTGAATGTGATTTAATTTTATTCTATATATTTATTAATAGAGTCATAAGGCAAATTCTATATCAAATATTTTAAATCGACATATATTGTCATACAATAATAAGACTCTATATGCTCTTGAAACATTAGAATTCCTTACTGACTTCCTTACTGCTTTAATATAACAGTTATATTTACGAAAACTTTAAATCTTAAGCCATAAGAGTGGTGGGTGTTGTGGGTTCGATTTCTACTCGAGGAAATTAAATATTAAATATTTTCATTTCCTCGCTTTTATATCGAGGCAAAATGTGGTAAAGTAGGAAACGGAAGCGTCTTAATATGAACGGAATGCAGTCGGCAATAGCACTCGGCTTCTAGCCTACCTCCTCTGCCTACCCTGATAAAATAATGAAGCTAAAAAAAAGATAAGGGCTTAGGCTATTAAGATCATTTAGTTTGATATAAATTTCTAATATCAGGACTTAATCTCATATTAGATAAAGTCTACTAATTATTGATTGTTAGAGTAATAAATCAACTAAGAATACTTTATATTTTATTTATTACAGCGGGGTAGGCAGAGGTACTGTAGCGGAACTTAACGCCGCACTTTACCTCGACGTCAGGGAGATTAAATTAAAATATTTTTTCTAATTTCATTGCTCTATTAAAAGATTATTACATTTATCGAGTGGGAATCGAACCCATAACCTATCGTGTTTACGGGCACAGGCTTGTGCCCTTGCGCTATCATTGGCCTCAAACGATGCAGGAAATGCCATATCATCGCTCAAATGCCATTCAAATTTTAATAATTTATCAATGTATCTGCCGTTCAATATTATTATTTTATTTCAAAATATATAATACCTACTTTTTAGAAAATAAAATGAAACATAATAATAAAAATATAAGAAATTCTTAATATGTCCATATATGTACTGACTTTCGAGGAGTACCGGTAGCGCGTTCGATTATTTATAGCTTCCGTACTTCGATTTGCGTTGAAGTGCAACCTAAATTTAAATATGGCATTCCACACCTGTTCTCGATCTTCCAAAAAAAAAATAATACATCTTTTTAAAATTTAAATCAATGATACAATTTATTATAGAATAATTTTAAAAGTATTTTTTATTATAAACTTAATATTGATTATTAGATTTTGTTTTCTAATTGTAATAATGATTTAAATTAACTATTAGAATGTTACTTTGATTTTAAATGGATATAATTACAACCAATGTTTGCTTTAACCATGTATATTGAAGAACAACAAATAACGGAAATATAAACAGTGAAAGTAGAAACCTACTTTACTTTACTGGAATTCTCGTCGACTTCCAAACAAAAATAACTGAATCTAAAATAGAGAATAAAGAGAGAAAGAGTGATAATAAATAATATTAATAAAAGAACTTACCACCCAACTCCATGATAGAAAATTCCCTTTATTCTTGTAATTCTAGAGAAGTATTTTCTTTTCTACGTAATCGGTATTCACGCTGCATAAGCGAGTCTATAACCCGCAGTGTACACTGACAACCAAAGCTATTTACAGTTTACACATTCCGGTCTCCACAGACTAACTTGCCCGCCAAGTTTGTACGACACAGATTGTATAGAAAAAATATTCACAGATAAACAATAATAAAATAGGCAATGCTCTATGAGGATATTGGGCGATTCTGTTTTATTCAAAATTATAAAATTAATATAATATATTAAGATCTTAATAGAGACTGCAAGAAGTTTTGAGATGAAAATAAAGCAATAAAAATAGGCTTGAATTTGATACAGGCATGATGAATTAATTAGTCATAATTTATCATACTAGCGGCCTCTACGCGGCTTCGCTTGAACAATACTAATATTTATTTAAGTGGTTATGTACCATAACGGTATACCGTTATGCACTAAACAAAACTTCATTTTAATCTCTTGGGGATTTTTTAAAATTTTGAGATATGAATTATTTTTACATTGCTTTAAGAATGAAAATATCTGGGCGTCTCTAAAATGCCTATATTCGCTGCGAATTGCTCGATGGTAATGACAGCGAGCTGGTTGTTTTTTCGAATATGAGGTTAATGCTGTTAATCCTATTAGGCTTTACAGTGACACCAGATGGAAAGTGAAGAGCGTACTCTGTCTCTGAGAACAAACACTACGTGGCTGCTTGAGGGGATGTCGACGGCAGCAAGGGCGTCCCCTGCAGAATTCGAACCTGGGTTCGCGGCCGTCGGTCAGACTAGAAAATTCCCTATTTTAAGCGAACTATCCCCAAATGGTGACTAATTAAACTAATCTAAGCGAACTAACGGTCTCTAACCGCTGGACACGGTCACGCCAACGCTTCTCAGGCGTCTGAGCCTAGGTTTCGCCTAAGAAGTGTAGTCACTCGTATACACTTAGATTTTTTAGATTATATATGTATTTTTTTCTCAGCTTCACTCGGTATCCCGCATTTAGGGTAAACAGAAGGAAACTAGTGTTAAGCCACTAAGTTTCCCACTTTCCGAAGAATTCTGGAGGCATTGCGTGTTTGAATGGCGCAACTCAACGTATTTACATAATCTATAAGAACTTATAATAGAATCGTAATTAACTAGCAAGCCATTTTTTGATCTTATGCACAGTCGATTGAAAGCAAACAATACATGAACGTTCTGTGTTCTTCAGAACAATTTAAACAAATATATTTTAAATAATAACTTATGGCCGTCAAGGCAAAGCGCCACAAGCGTGTGGGTTCGATTTCCACTTGGGGAATGAATTATTTTTTAAATTAATATTTTCGTGGTGGTACAGTGGTGAACTCAATGTCTTAGCACAAGGTTCCCTCTGTCTAAGAAAAAAATAATATTACTTTGCCATCCAAACCAGTTTACCGGAGGTCGTAAGGTCGAATTTCGTTTACTATAAATATTTATTACTACGATTGTGCCATATAAGTAATTAGTAATTAGTAATTTGTACATTATTTAATGTTTATTCTAATCAAAAAAAAAATGTAGAGCGAGACCTTGTCATTATAGTTGGACTATGCAAGAGTGGTATACGTGTATTGTGTAATTATTTATGATAAGATATTTTTTTTATCGACTAATATATTAAAAATAATATCGAACTTGGCAATATAATAACAGAATACAAAATGAAAACTACGGGTAAGTTCTATATATGTGTTTTTTTTTTCAATCAAAATAAATTTAAATTAGAAACGAGTTTACCTTTTTACATTTACTTGTTTAAAATATTAACGTTAAAGGCAACAATTTAAATGCTATTTTGTACTTGAATTGAAATAACGAATGTCATAGCGGACGACCACAAAAAGACCTTCTCCTATATAGATTCAAAATTTGCATTTACTCGTATGTGGTTTTTTGCTATATTTTTTTTACAAGTTTTATTAATTTTTATATTTATATTTGCAGCGAAAGAATTTGTTGATAACTTTTTAAGTGATGAGGCGTATGAAACACCCTCGGACACAGTTAGCATAGAAGAATTAGAGTCCCAGATGAAACTACCAGAATGGTTTGATGAAAAGAAATTTAACCAGTAAGTTTAAATTACTTGACTTTGAGGATTTTGTGCAAGAGCACAAACGTGGGACTGAAAACGGTTGTGGGTTTGATTTCCGTTTGAAGGATGAAATATTTCATAGTTTCATTTCGTCGCTCTGGTAACGAGGCTAGCCGAGACATTGTGTGTTGAGTTCTTCACTCAACACACAATGCCTCAGAAATTCCGCGGAAAATGGTCAACGGATACTTCCGATGCCCATTTACTTATTTTATAATAATAATGATAATATAATTTTTCTATTTCTCAAATAGAAAAATATACAAATGTGCCCGGCCTTATCACTAAAAGCAATTTCTTATAAGCAACCATAAGAAATCAAGGAGTTATTTTTTTTAAAAGTACATAAAATACAAAAAGCATTGTTTAAAGAAAAAAACTAATATATAATAAATACAAAAAAACAGACTAATTTTGATTTTCTTACAGAGGACGCCGCTTCTTCTGGGACTTCAGTTTCGGTTTAGCAACTGCTGCAACCATGGGTTTATTATCTATTTGTGCAATACCATCTATACTAAATATTCTTTCTGGCACCGGTCGATCAAACTCCCCATATACAGCATACAAGAGATATTCTTCGACGTTCATGCATATGTTAAGTTGGTTTAACCATGAACTAAAGCCTGGTTCCCCGTAAGTAACTTTTGAAATTTTCTGAAATTTCTCCTTTTGAAATTAGCTAATAACTAAAAACTTACTTGTATTTTAACCCTAAAAATTAACATGTTATTTTCATTTTACTTCTATTTAAGTTGAAAATATAAGCACTAACTATTGACTACATTTTTCCAATACACTTTAGCTTGCAACTATAATATACCTACTTATCTAAACCTGTCGTGAAAACGTTTTTAGCTCATGGAAATCGCTGTTAACAGTAAGAACTCGTCACCTAAAAGCTGGAAAAGCTGCAAGATTGAAGAAAAAGGGCACGATTTGCCAAAGAGACCTGTCTCTCACTTCATTTGCCGCTGTTGGTCTTATTTTCGTAAAACCAGATAAATTTTCTCTAAGACCACTTCAGGAAGGCGATTGGGAGGCATATAATCATGTATTTCGTGTTTTTGGATACATGCTTGGAATACAGGATAGGTGTTTATATTATAATTTTATTTTTATACTTTATTAAAATAATTTCAGTACGGTTTTACTATAATATAAAGCAATTTTAAAATGATATTTATTATATTTTGATTGTATGTATAAGAATACAACACCTTTTTTAAAATTTTATTTTTACGTTCCTTGTGTTTTACAATGAAAATAGAGGAAATCCGTGAAAACGTCACTCTAATTTAAATACAGTATCTGGCTACGGCTCTACTACTGTGCTGTCGATTAAATACAAATTAAATATTCAAATCAGCTTCACGCTAGTATCCCGCACATAGTAGGGTAGGCAGAGGGAACCAAAGGGAATCCATGTTGAGTGGAGGAAATCAACGCCGCGCTTTGCCTCGACACCACAGCCAAGAAACGAAAATATAAATTTAAATAAACATTTCCTCAGTGGGGATCGAACCCACAACCAGTCGACCATTTTGCAGCACACTTTGTGCCCCTTCGCCACGACTGGCCTCAAATTATTTTAATTATGAAATTAAATATTAATAACATTAAAATTTAAGCAAATCTAATTACAATTTCAGATACAACATATGCCGGGAAACTTTTGAAGAAACTCGTGAAATATGCAGCATGGTTATGGACCGTGTATTCACCCCATGTCTGGAGAATGTCCCCGAATATTTCGAGCACATGATTCATGTCACCGTTGAAGGTCTACAGTGCTTAACTCCAAGCATTGAGAAGACGTCTCTGATGTATTTTACTAAATATGTTGCCAATGTTCCTGGATACATTTATACTGAGCAAGATCGTTTGGATTTTCAAGCTAAACTAAAAAAACATCTTGAAGGAAAATCAGAAGAATTTGGTTAGTTTAAATTTATTTCAGTATCATATCTTATTAGATAAATATTTTGTAAAGGTTGAAGCATATTATTTGATTTAAATTTTTAGTTACATTTTTATTAGGAACTTATTTGTACGAGTGACCATTAACCAACTTTAGTAGATGGAACAAAACTACTTATTAATAGCAAAATTATATAACTTGGCGATCCAAAATTGCCTAATTGAATGAAAAAACATTGCATCGCCACTAAAATTTAACTAACCTGGTTAAATTTAGTTTGGAATGTGCCTGATGATATTTCATTACTATGAAATAATATTTAATGCTTTGAACACTAGTCGCTTCGAAAATTATTGTTTTTTTCTATTAAATTTAATTTGTAATAATTGTATATATTAATTTAATTTCACAAACAAATATTTATTTCAGGTGTTAAAACAACAGACCTTATGGAAAAATATCCTTTCGAAGACTTATCTAATACAAAGCCTCGTAATATATACTTCCACGACTACGATTCCTTAGATAAAGTACCCGCTTACAAAAACCTGCCTTTCATAGGAAAATATAAGCTTGGCTTATTCATGTGGGCATTCGCATTTTACAACAATATTCTCGGGCGTATTTTATTAAATTTTTATTATAGTTGGACGTTATTCCTAGGCCAATATTTCCCATACATCGCTATGTGGAGATATGGTATTAAAGATGCTTTTGTTAACATGTTTAAGGAAGATCCCTTGGATGATACAATTCCTAAACTAAACTCTGAATATTATAAGGCACAAATTAGTAAAACGTGGTATAGAAATATTATAGATTTAATATGGTGAAAATTATAAAAATACAATAACTAAGGCTAGCGACTGAATTTAAAAGTAAATTTACTGGATTAATACAAATTGATATTTGGACGTATTAACATTTGAATTTAACTATAGTTTTAGACTAAGTAATAAATGCTTATGGCGGTAATATTTATATAAATAAAGATCTTGTATACAATAAACATTTTATTGTCTAGTCCATGTATTATATATGCATTTAGCTATATTTAAGATTCTTTAGATTTCACACTTTATTCGTTTACCTTCCCAGTTTCTTCCGCAAATTGCAGGGTAAGCAGAAGGATTTGGGAACCAAGTGTTAAGAGACCCAAACCCCCGTTCCCATTAAAAAAATTTTGTTCCCCACTTTCCATCGAATTCTATAAGCATTGCGAGTTGAGTGGCGGAATTCAAAGCGGCACTTTGCCTTGTTTACCAGAGTCAACAAATGAAAATATTAAATACATACTAGCTGCCCGCCCGCGGCTTCGCCCGCTTGAACTACATGATTATTCATTTAATAAACAGAATTGACTATCAAATGTGTTGATGTCAATGAATAATTTAATTTACCCGTTCAGAAACAGCCTTAAATGTTAAATTATTGGTTTGGGTAAGGATTTATAATATTCTTTGTAAAATAGCTGTATTGATTGCATATTACAAACAACGGAAGAGAACGGTTTTCTCAACGCGCCAAAACCAGGGCGAAAAAAGAAAAATATTAAATATTTATTATATTTTTTATTGCACTTAAAAAACATCATTAAAAGATTAGTTAACAAAGGTGGGCTTATTACTAATAAAAAAATCATTATATATATAGGTAGGATTTTTTAATGGAATATAAATTAATATTGTGAAACTGACATAAATATATAAATTTTTCATTATAAATGTAATAACAACACAAAAAAATATTAATTTCCTTTTAAAGTGTGGAATATTAAAGGTCATATTGTACAGGATTAGTTTTATCACTAAATATTCTTATCAGATATTTGCATATAACAAACAAAATTTATTATGATTCATATTCATATCTACAAAAACGCATAATTGCACTATATGCGATACATCGCATATCCATATTTTATCAATTGTACGTAAAAAAGTCGATTGTAGAACATAATGTAAAAACAATAACATATGGCGTACCCATATATTATCTTATATCTATATCTATAAAATCGAAAGGTCACTCACTCATCACGAAATCTCAGAAACTCCATGTGCTAGGAATCTCAAATTTTGCAATTATAGGACGTAGGTGCTCGCTAAGACGGGAATTTGCAATATTCGACTTCTAAGGGGTTGTTTTTGAGGTCGAAAGTTTGTATGAAACTTCGTTACTACAAATGCTAGGAGTCTCAAATTTTGCATAGACGTCACAGGACGTAGTCATGGAGACAGAAATTAATAATAACATAGTTCACGCGGGTGAAACCGCGAGCGGGCCGCTAGTTTATATATATAACCACTCACTCATCACGAAATCCCAGAAACTACCAGAGCTAGGAATCTCAAATTTTGCATAGGAGTTATTTATAGGACGTAGGTGCTCGCTAAGACGGGAATTTGCAATATTCGACTTCTAAGGGGTTGTTTTTGGGGTCGAAAGTTTGTATGAAAATTCGTTACTACAAATGCTAGGAGTCTCAAATTTTATATGGACGTCACTTATAGGACGTAGGCACTCATGGAGACAGAAATTAATAATAACGTAGTTCACGCAGGCGAAGCCGCGGGCGGGCCTCTAGTTTATAGATATATCTCTAATACTTACCAGAATATTCCTATCAATATTTGGTACCAGGGCTCTGGTCGTGGCTTACGATATTCAGAATTTGGTAAAAGAATAGTATCATCAACAGGATCTTCTTTGAACAAGTTGACAAACGCATTCCTTATACCATACTTCCATATCGCTAAATAGGGGAAATATCGTCCCATAATATAGAGGTATTTGAAATATAAATTTATGAAAGTTCTCCCATAATATGTGAGATACAAGATTGTCATAAATTTATTAAAAGCTAATTTGTATTTTGCTACGAATGATAATTTTTTGTAAGCTGGTGAAGTATCTACGGAGTCGAAATCGCGAAGAAAATATTTATTACATTCTCCTGTTTTCGTTATATTTATTGGACATTTTTCCATTAATTCAGTTGCATGTACACCTGTAAAAAAATAAAAAAAAAAACGACTTCAAAACAATAATTAAGTTATAGAAAACAATATCTCAGTTATTACAAAGTAAGAAAAAAGTTATTAAATGTTATAAAAAGTTCGAGTTTAAAGAGTTTTCAAATTTCTATCTAGATTTAAATGTAATAAAACAATAATAAAACGTAACAATATGAGCGATTGTGTACAAAATAAAATTTAAACAACATAAAAAGATAAACAAACTACGAAACGAAAAACATACCCCTGTCTTCGGGTAGTCCTTTCAAAGCGTTCCTAAGTTTCTTTTGAAAATCATATCTTTCGTTTTCAGTATATACATATCCAGGTACATCAGCTAAATATTTAACTGAGAAGATTATTGATTGAGGCTCTATAAATGTCAGATTGGTACTAAGACCCTTTATAGTTACGTGAGCGGCATGGTCGAAGTATTCGGGCACATTCTCCAAGCACGGAGTGTATACTCGGTTCAGTATTATTTGGCATATTTGGCGAGTCTCTTCGTAACTTCCTTTGCATATATTATATCTGAAAATACAAATGATATTGTCATATTAAAAAGTATATTCTCTCTCTAATGATATTGTCATATTAAAAAGTATATTAAAAAGTATAGCCTCTTCTTCTTCTTCGTGTCAATGCTTGGAGAATTCAGATCATATTTTGCCAGTATTTAGCCACGTCGACTGCGGCATCTGTTGCCTCCATCAGATCGTCTTGTGAGCAGGTGAATGGACATTTCGGGCAGGAGAGTAAGTGTACCATCGTTTGTGGATTGGTGCCACAGCCAAAAGCTATTAAAGCCTGATATGATATGTTTTTATGAAGTAAAGTATAGAAAATAGATAATAGAAACCTGTCTTTCAATCCTATCATATGTGCGATAACTCTCCAAAAGTGGTTATATGCTTCCCAGTCGCCGTCCTGAAGCTGTGTTATGGAGAATTTTTCTGGTTTTAACACAGAAAATCCAATAAAACCAAATAGAGTGAGAGCCACGTCCCGCTGAGATACCGTACCAGCGTCCTTCAGCTTGGCTGCCCTGCTAGCTTGTAGGTGCCGACTTCTTACAGTGTAAAGAGACTTCCAAGATCTAAAATAAAATGTTTACTTTAAATTAATCGCTGCATACATATCGTGCTAAGAACGTGGTAACCAGACCTTTCTCAACAACCAAATCTGTCTCTATGACCTGGAAGAAACAAATTATTATAAAAGAAAATTAGCATTTTTAAATGATTTTAGTTAAATAAGTAAATAAAGTTTATTTCTCGAGTAAATACGTTGAAGTTAATTATTAATTTAATTTGGTAGGGTTTGGTTATTTTGGCTCTAATAAGGCATCATGGAGGTATCGACGTAGAACAAATATATAATGTGAAAATTTATATAAACGAGTATTTCATAGGAAAAAATCATTACAAAACTTATAATAGTAGTTCTTTTCATACAAAATGAATACATACGAGTACGTCCGTAACTTTAATTCCAACTTTTATAAATGATACTTCCCGTTGACATACAATCCTAAAATTGGTACGAAACCCTCGTTATGCGAGTCTGACTCGCATTTAACCAGTTTTTATAGATACGCGCGCAAGTTCGACTTGCACTTGGCCGGTTTTTAATTATCCAGTAATTTTTAAATTCTTAACATATTTTGCATACTACATACATACACTTACACAGATCCAGGCTTCAGTTCATGTTCAAACCATGAAGTTACATGGAGATAAGTGGAGTAGTATCTTTTATAAGCCGTGTATTCTGAATTAGAGCGTCGGGTGCCAACTAAAATATTTAAAATCGATGGTATTGCAAATACACCCACCAATCCCGCCACCATAGACGCTGTGAACATGAAAGAGAAATCCCAGTAGAAACGTCTTCCCCTGTAAAAAAATATAAAAAATAAATTATAATATTCTTGTCTTTTTCTTGTCAAACTCTATGTTTTACTCTCTATAATTGTAATAATAGTTTGAAATACTAACTGATTAAATTTCTTTTCATCGAACCATTCCGGTAACTTCATTTCTAAATCCTCAACTTTCCCTTCGTCACAGGGCTCTTCGTGAGCTTCATCACTCAGCAGCCTCTCTACAAATTTTTCCACTAAAACAAAAAAAATCAATTAAAATATAAACGCTTGATACGTAAAAATAAAACTGAATTATTTTTCTTGGTTGTATTTAAGATACTATGTAGAAATAAGCAAAAGCAATATATTAGACTAGCGAACGTGCGCAGCTTTGCTTGCTTATTTGCAACCTTAGGGGTGAATTCTAATAAAACAAGAAACGTGTATTCAATGAAATATTCTAAATAAATCTAAATTTCTAATTTTATTAAAATCGGCGGCGATATAAAGTAAAAACCTACAAATTTCATAATTGTAGGTCCACGGGAAACCTATATGTTTTGATGTTACATGAAATTTCATATAAAATGCAGCAAAATTGATGAGGGACTATAGACCTGTATATAAGCGTGATATCTCTACACGATCTTGGAATAATTGGTCTTGACAGAAGAACAGACGGACAACAAAGCGATCCTATTAAGATTTCGTTTTTACCTTTTGAGGTACGGAACCCTAAAACAAGGCAAACACGCGTATGGGTCACTTGATGGTAAGCGAGCCCGTGTAACACCAGAGAAGCTGCAGGTGCATTACCAGACTTTTATCTGTATATTCTTAACTATTCAAACGCAAAATTTTACTAATAACGTCGATATTCAGAAACTTTTTGTGATTTATAAAACAATGGTGAATAGCCACGGACTTCTTATCGGTTAGTCTAAACAGAAACTATACATTTCCCATTTACACAGTGAATCTTGTTACGCGCGCGGAAGTTATTAATAATGCGTATACTTTGCCTTTTGTTAATTTCCAAAGCAATTTCTTGTGACTGGGTAAGATTTATTTAAACATACATAGGTATATATTTAAAGGTCATACTTGTTAATGCCATACTTCGGTGTATATATATTAAAAACAAAATCCGGGCAATTGCGAGTCCGACTCGCATATCGAGGGTTCCCTACCAATTTCAGGATTGTATGCCAACGGGAAGTACGTATATAAGTTGACAAACTTAAATTTGCGGACGTATACATTCATTTCCTATGAAATGAATTACAATTATATGATTGTAATGATTTTTTTCTAGGAAATATCTAAAAATTGTCTCCTGCAAAATCTTACAATTGTAGGTCCATGGGGAGGACTTTATTCTGTGCTCCAAGGGACGTACCATATTTGACAGTGGCGTAGCTAGGGTATTTGCTGCCCGGTGCGGCTTAGGGGA
>JAEBDU010006376.1:0-22827 GCA_016802625.1 Heliconius numata | reverse complement strand
TGTGTATGTGTGTGTCGTGTGTGTGTGTGCGTGTGTACGTTTGCGTGAGTATGTGTTGTGTATGAGTAATTATTTATTTATATTTATATATATATATATGTGAGTTTGTGTGTGCATTATTAATTTAAGCCGGAATTAGACAATTCTACGTAAGAGAAGCTCAACTTCTTCAAACGTAAGTTTCTTCAGCCATTTATCTAGGGTAATTTTACACTTGAATAAGGTCATGGGGTAAATATTTAATTGTTTGTTAATTTTATTGTATAACGAAGGTGACTGACATTCATACTGCCTCTTAGCAAAAGCTGTACGAACAGAGTGGACGCGTGCTACGATGTCATGTCGTCTTTTACTTAGAACTTTTGGATTGTACGGCAACGATTTGTGGTATTTTAAGATTAGGTTAATTATATAAAGCCGCCTAACTGATAGCAAATCACTGAGGATGTATAAGTGGTCTGTTGGGAATCTATAGGACTTAAAACAGATCACCTTTATCAGAGATCGCTGGGCACGTTCCAGGTCTATAAAGTTAGATTTAGTCGCTCCACCCCAAACAGGAATACAGTATGTGATGACAGATTGTGCTAAGGCAACATAAATCTTAGTACATAATTTCCTATCCATAATATGTCGGAGTGATTTAAAGATCCAAATAAGTTTACGCACTCTACTCATTAACAATTCAAGATGTGGATGCCAACTCAACCTTTGATCAATGATGACACCCAAGTACTTGGTAAAGCTAACCTTTTCTATGGAGGGACAGTTACAAGTCAGTCTATCCAGATGTAAACAATCATGAATTCGTATTACAAAGTTCGACTTTGGTTGAAAATTTTGGTACGTCGAGAAGCAGACATAATTAGTTTTCTGTATATTAAGGGTAAGCAGGTTATCTGTCAGCCATCTGTAAACTTTATGTAAACCTTGATTTGCCACTCTTTCGGCTTCGGGCCATGATCCTGCAGTGAATACTATGGCAGTGTCATCCGCATAAGAGAATATCCTTCCCCCAGCGCATTCAAGATTACACAATTCATTAATGTATATTAAGAATAGCGTTGGACCAAGGACACTCCCCTGCGGCACGCCGTATATCACCTCGCACTCATCGCTGTAGTAGCCATCGATTTTAACTTTTTGGCTCCTATTTTGGAGGTAGCTAGTAAAAAGTGATAAGGCTGTACCTCTTATGCCGATGCGTTCCAACCTACTGACAAGAATGGGGACAGATACGGTGTCGAAGGCTTTCTTTAGATCAAGGAATATGGCTAAGCCTTTTTTACCTTTATCTATTTCTCCAACAATTAAAGACGTAAGGTCTAAGATAGCATCTTGCGTAGATAAGCCTTTCCTGAATCCGTATTGCGAGCGAGACAGGATCTTGTATTTATCTAGGTACCTAATTAGTCTAGCGTTAAGTAGTTTTTCTATTACCTTTGATATAGAACTTAAGACGGATATAGGCCTGTAATTGTTGACCTCCGATCTGTCCCCACTCTTGAAAACAGGTGTAACAATGGAGCGCTTAAGAGCATCTGGGAAGATTCCGGAGCTAAAGCAGAGGTTGCACAGTGCGCAGATGAGCGGGGTCATGATGTCTCTAGACATTTGTAAGAATTTTGTTGGTATCCCATCCCAACCTGGAGCACTACCCTTATCCAAGCTCCTAAGCACATTGTCCACCTCTTGAGGTGTAGCATCTATTAGTACGAAAGACGATGGATGGTTGCCAGTGACATAAATATTTTTTCGAACAGGAGCATGATTCAAGATATGTTCTGCCAACTCTTTACCTACATTAATGAAAAAATTATTTATATTATTAATTGAAGCTTGTGGCGAGGGCATTATATGTAATAAGTCTGTATTAGGTATTTTACAAGGTTTATATTGAGTAACTTCATTAATTACAGGCCAAAGTTTACTAGGATTTTTTACGAATTTTGTAATCTTATTTTTATTGTATAATGTCTTTTGTTTTCTTATAAGATTTGAGCAGAAATTTCTGAACCGTCTATATGTGATTTTTAAAATTATATTATGGGATTCATTTTTTAGTTTCATTTGCATGTTGTTACGTAGTCTTATGCATCTTAGAATTCCCGGTGTTATCCACGGTTTCAGTGCTTTTTTATATAATATATTAATAATAATAATATAATAAAAATATTAATAATAATAAAAAGAAACCTCTTTAAGTCGATCCACGTGATAAAGTTATATTAAAATTTACCTCGACACAGTAAAGAAATTGTTTTCGAAAGAAATTGAAATTCCTCAAAGGATTTTCTACAAAATGAATTCGTGGTAAATGAGTCTTTTTTTCAGCTACCCACTCCATTGCTCACTATTCGCCGAATTGCCGATGCATTGCGTGTTGAGTAGCGGAACTAAACGCCGCATATTGCATTGTTACCAGAGCGAAAAAAATAACTATTTTGGGTTGGAATCGAATCTACAACCATGACGCCCTCATATTTCATTTTTATATTCTTTTACAAGAAGTTATATAGATAAAAGTAAAAAGTTAATAAAATAGTGTCTACTCACTTTATTGCCACATATCTCCATATCGCCAGCGACAGTGTGAGACATATCGACGCCGTGTGTAATATTTGAGCAAAATGCATATGAAATAGCAAATACATGGCCCAGGAATATGGGAAATCCAATTTCTCAGGTAACACCTAGAACAATTTATTATAAACTTTAAATAAACAAGCATTTCTATGGGAAAAATCTACTTTATTCTATCTTCTATTCTATAATTCTATCTATAAAGCTATTTTGTTATAGTAGGGTTAGATATACAAATATATCTATGTAAATAGGTGCATACCAATGTCTCAATGTCTGAAATTTAACTTTTTATAATTCATGAACTGTCAGACATTTTGAAATTTAATTAAACTTCAAAATATTATGTCTTTACTTTCAGTTAACATAAATATACTATACATTTTTCGATATCTACAATGAATAAACAGTTCGCGTAATAATTTCATTTTCAATCTTCAAATGTTTAACTACCGAATTGGAACATCTAAATGTATATTTAATTTAAAGCGGAATTAATATTAGGTACTTAAATTCTCTTAAATAACTAATGTAAAAGAGCAGTCGTGGCACAATGCCTCCGGAATTCCGCGGAAAATGGAGAACGGAGTATCTTGACACTAGGTTCCCTCTGCCTACCCTGCTGTGTGCGGTATACAGAGTGTAGCTGATTATTTATTTTATCCATACCTATATTATAAATTCGAAAGTAACTCTGTCTGTCCAAACCGCTCATTCAATTGTGATCTCTATATGAGTATTTTACTCATATAGAGATACTTGAGGGTCTCGGGATGAACATAGGATACTTTTTTTTCTCATATTTGTAATATTTTCGATATATACCAATATATTAAAATATTTATTAATTTGACGTGCAATTTATTCCGCCATGTTAATAACAACCGTCGCTATGTGACCGTTGCTAAGCAACAATTTGCAAAGTTTGTTGTTAGAAAATGTCACCCAAAATGAGCTTGCTTTTTAACGCATCTCTCTATTAAAAACTGAAAATAATTTCATAAATATATTTAATAAATATTCGTATAGTTCAAGCGGGCGTAGCCGCGTTCGGGTCCACTAGTAATGCATAAATATAAGTCAATTGTTCAAAATTGATGCCTAGAATTTTTTAACAACATTTCATCTCAAATAAGGCACCGGCTTCTATAGTTATCGAATAACAAAATTTGGATATTTGTAAACATATAGATGAATAGATTATTATTATGCAAACAATTTCATTTTCATGTTTTTCATATAATATTTGCCTCCAAAACAACCCTTATTGATTATAAAAATAGCAGAATAATCTATATTTACAGCTTTTTGGTATTTTTTTATTGAAAGCTACTCACTCTGACATAATATAATTAATCAACTTAAATTATATTATAAAATAAATTTCTTTTTAAGGAAAAGTGGTAAAATTTGTTGGAACTTCAGGGACCCTTAGTAATTAATGAAATGAATCGATTTCGTCCAACCTCATAAAAAGTTGAAAAATGTGAGTCTGATTAAATTGGCTGTCGACGAACAATTAAACTTTTTAAGAGATGTCTATTGAAATTTGAAAAGACTTAAGAGAATATTATATTTAGAACCAAACTTTTAAGAAGCTTAGACGTGTCATCTAACTCTGAAACCAGTTGAAATCTTTCATTACTTTCTTCTTGCTTAAGCAGGCAAAGATAACCTATTGTTAAGACACTCCGTTCTCCACTTTCTGTCGAAGTTTAGAGACTTGTCGAAGTGTCATGAGTAGAGGAACTCAACCTTTTTTTCGATACCAAGAAACGAAAATATTAAATACCTCATTCCCTCAAGTGGGAATCTGACCCACAATCACGTTTCCAGTCACTCCCTCCTACCGCCTACCCTACTAAATGCGGGATACAGCGTGAAGCTAAAAGAGAAAAGAATATAAGACTGACTGACTCACCAAATACTTATATATAGCGAAGGGCACGTATTCCAGCATAACGAAGACGTCGGCGACCGCCAGCCACTTCAGCAGGCGATTGATCGGTGCCGCTGCCATATCGCGCCGGGTCAGCACCGCCACATTCATTGCGTTCGCCAGCACGCCTATCGTGCAAACCTGTACAGAGAGATAAACATTTGAGAACCTAGTGTCGAGACACTCTGTTTATCGCCTTCAGTGAGAATATAAGATATTAGGCCGTCCGACATACCGCCGATAGAAGACATCGTAGCGTAGGGGCACTAGTGTGTGACTGTAACACGACGTTTGTGGGTTCGATCCCCATTCGAGTGAATCAATTATTATTTATTAATATTGTCATTTTTCCGTTCTGGCACCAAGGAACTGCGTCTTGAGGCGTAAAATGAGGAACATAGTACCTTAACACTGTGTTCCCTCTGCCTACCCTACTGTATGCGGGATACAGCGTTTATAAAATATTTGCTTTATCAGAACGGAGAAATAGAAATAAATTAATATATTCCTAGGAGTACAGACCGCAACCACAAAACGTAGCGCTTTCAGTGAAACGCCGACAAAGAAGAACTTTTATTGATAACTTCTACAGTATATGAATACATAAATGAAATGAATACAAATAGTTATTGCAAGGAAATACAGTATTATTTAAAATCTTCAAACACTTTTTTATTTTTCTTATTCTAGACGGAGAGAACAGTGTCACTAGACTTTGTAGAGTCATTCTCTTAACGTATTTAATGAGATGAAACTAATATAATTATTTACGTTTTTTATAATAAATATTTCTCCAAATACTATAATTATATAAGTCTATCTACAACAAGCAGAGTTAAAATTAGGTTACATATACAAAAATCGCATGAGAATTGTAGGTGTGAAATATTAGTACAAAATTACTTTGGCGTTATGATATTAGTGTTAGTGTGACCTGGCGTAGCGTAATCCCCTAGGGGTTAGTAATTGTACGGTCTGCAAAAAAATTGTAAATATAAAATATTTGGAAAATGTTTTTGGAAGAAATTCAATTCAATGTTTTATTTTTCTATGTGTTTGTATAAAATATTTTATTTCAATTATCGTACGAACCGTTTATATGTATCTACTTGTGTATTATTTTGCAATCTATGCTATCATTTAGTAGATAATAAAAATAATACACAATATTATTTTAATGCAATAATATTTACTTAAATTAATTTAAGAACTTCGTTGTATAGGTTAATAATTAAAATTTACTTTAATAATTAAAATTAATTTTATTTATAAATATTTTCATTAAACATGTGTAAAAGTCGCAAAAACTAAAGGTTTTTATAATTAAAAGAAAGATTAACTACAAATAAAATTAAAAGCTATACAAACACGATCAATCAATGATATGTGCCCTGACTTTTACTATATACATATAAATAAGTCGTACTATACGACTATAAAGTATAAGCAAGCTTAAAAATATTCATAAACTTCAGTTTACTTTTGAATAATATTATACTCATTCTTAAAGAAGGTGAACTCGACACCTCATTCATCAAAATTGTAAATTGAAACCGCGAATATCTTTATCTTTGTTGTTTGCAAAAATCATTCCAAAAATATTGTATTTTAAATTAATTTTGAGAAATAATGTAGCGTAGGGGCGCAAACAAAAGGGGGTCATCGCGATAGGTAGTAGGTTCGATTCCCATTCGATGAAATGAAATATTTAATTTTGAGATCCGCCACTCAACACGCAATGCTTCCAGAATTCAGCGGAAAATGGGCAACGAAAATGTCTTAATGGGAACGGAGTGTCTTGTCACTAGGTTCCCGGGTTCCCTCTGCCTACCCTGCCGTATGCTAAAAAGAAAAGAAATATCACTATGCCTATAAATCATTTTTTTACGTTTACAGCTACACGCCTGTGCTCCTGCACCACGACTGACTTCATAGTATTATTTTTATTCTTTGTTCAAATTAATTATTATAGTTTTTTTTGTTTCATACGTTCATGGCGTAATTAGAGAATGCCTACTTACGTACGATGGTTATGGATTCAAATCGAATCTACCACTAAATACTCTATATCTTTAAGTGATAGTAAAGCATTATATAAGTAAACTAACTAACTGGTTGACATTATATAAAACTACAAAACAAAAACAAAACATTACTGTATTTGTATATAAATAAATAAATGAAAAAAGAAACGTAAAAGAAATAAATTTCAATAAAAACACCCTTCACATATCTCGATCTAATGATATATAGCTTAACGTTATATTGAAAACTTTTACATGTAACACGCACACTATAGTCTATACATCAATCAGAGAGTAGTGACACCTAATAAAAAATACAACGTTGACTTTTAAACTTTAGCATTAAAAGTGAAAAAAGAAACTTATCTCATATGTACATTGAAATTGGTTTTTTAAATGACATGAAAAATAACACGACAAAAAACTATTTCTAAAATGTAGCTGATGGAAATATATAATCTAGCCAACTAGTACAAGATCCCACTGCAAAATTCTGCTGGTATCTGTTCTTTTTAATAAAACTTTTTTAATTAATTATACACGATAATAGGACAGAATAGGAGATAAGCTCGATGATTGTGGGTTCGAATTTCTTGGTGAACGTGGAATAGAATGCCTTAACACTAGGTTCCCTCTGTCTTTCCGACGCGACCATGTTGTATTCTATGTACTACCATTATCAGGTATAAAAAATAAGTTTCATATAATTTTTTACAGCGGGATCTTAAACTACTACATACATTACATTTGTTTTGTTTATAGTGAACTATTAAAAGTGAGTATGAACTAAAATGCTATTAATATTTTTATTGTCAGTTATTTTTTATTTTCGCATCTGGCAACCTACTGATGACTTGCTCTGTTCTCCACTCTGTACTTAATTTTAGAGTCATTGAGTTTTATTAGGCCTAGAAATAAGAAACTGCTACGCTTATTCATACTATAAATATAAGTATTATCTAGAGTGGGAATTCTCATTACTTTCATTGAAATATATGTATATGTACAACTTTAACTGCATTGCTATAGTATAAACTTACATTTTCTGAAAGTAATACAAATTCAACATTTTTCTTATATTAATATGTAATACATAAATGAATGATTATTTGATATGTCCGATATTTTTTGTAGATATGAGTTTATACCAATTTCTATTAGATCAACACCAGGTTCCCTAGGTTTACAAATGTGAAAATAAAATATTTACGGGTACCTAACAATTCGTTAGTAATTTTACATAATGGATGGAGAATCTACCGAAGAAATTCAAAAAGTGAAGTATGAATATGCGAGAAGCCCGCAAAATATGATATAATTTATTCAGCATAAGTAAATGAGGTATGGAAAGCGGTACGTTCTCGCTGAATTGTTTTGACAACCAATTTTCAGGACCAAAACAACAGATGAATAAAATATTAACAAACAACAATATTATATAATATTTTTAAATTTAGTAAACAATCATTTCTTCGCTCTGGTGTCCATTTCATCGCTCTGGTGTCGAAGCAAAGCGCGGTGTTGAGTTCCTCCACTCAACACACAATGCCTCCAGAATTCGGCAGAAAGTGGGGAACGGAGTGTCTTAACACTAGGTTACCTCTACCTACCCTACTAGATGCGGGATACAGCGTGAAGCTGATTTTATATTTTTTCAACTCATTTTCTTTCATCATTCAATCATTGTTTTGAAACGAAGCAATAAAAGTCGACATAATATTTTGTTTTTTCTGTATATTTTTTAGTTACTTAGTCTTAGTGAAATCTTAGTGAAATTTAAAAAAATATCACAAATCTTTTTCTTTTTAAATCATTTCAGAAGATATGTGGTGTCCCAATTGAAAATAAAAGTTATGACATATGGCCCAGGTACCTGCCATGCGTGACAAACTTTTACATATTAAAAAAGTTTTGAAAGAAACTTTTTTAATTTTTCTAATCTATCTTAAACATCTTATGATATTAATGTCCATTCCTTACTCTATTATAATATACTATACTTATTATTTTTGTCATTTCGAATCAATTTACAGATAACAAAGTACTTTGTTGTTATTATAAATTTAAGTATTTTCTAGCATTTATGATAAAGCCTTTATCCCAGGATAATATTTCATTTTTATTTAATAGCAGGATAGGCAGATTAGACTTAGTGATAAAACATTCCGTTTAGTGGCGGAATTCAACGCTGCACTTTCTGACAAAAGCTCATTGTGGCATAATGAACACTCATTTCACTTTTCCATAAACTTTATATTATTTTTTTATTAATTTTATAAATTAAAGTTAAAATAAAGGCTGTCCATATGCAAAATGTGACTGTTTAAGTTCAAATACTACATACATATGCTAAATAACTTCAACTTTGAATTCAATTTCATTCTAATAGCGTCGTTGAAACTTCGAAGACTGAAACAAGTATACTTATAACAATGAAATTTTCACCGCAAGTATAAGCAATAAGCTCCAGCTATTATTGAAGGCTTTACAAACTTAAGACCAAGAACTTAAGACAAGATGTAACTGAACGCGACAGGCTGTGGGTTCGACTCCCACTCGGGAAAATTAAATTTTTCTTCACTCTGGTGTCGAGGAAAAGCGCGGTGTTGAGTTCTGCCTCTATGCCTCCAGAATTCGGTGGAAAATAGGGAATGGAGTATCTTAACATTAGGTTCCCTCTGCCTACCCTTCTGTGATACATCGTGAAGCTGAAAAATATATATACCGTAACCGTCAGCGACTTTTATTAATTTATCCAACTTTATATATATTGTTAGAAATCGTAAGCGGTTAGCGTTTTTAAAATAACACGATAAAAATACATACCGCCTATATGTTTTTAACGTACTCGGACAGAGGTTCCACGTAATTACAATAAGTGACATGTATCACTCCATAACAACTACACACTAGATACCTTCCAATCAGGGCTTCCGCCTACAAGCAACTGTTCCCGTTTGACACAATTCCAATGCTTTTATTGTCTTTTTCACATGAATCTACCCACTTTTACACGAGTACGCTAACGATATATATATATACAGTATACTTACGAGTTTATTCTAATTTGTATGTTCATTTCTAAGCTGAAGATTACGCCTCCATTGCTTATCACGGCAGAGTCTAACCGTTACCGCCTACTACCAGTTATTACCAGTTACTGCCTTGCGGAGGTGGAAACAGATTCAAAACAGAAATATTTTACCTAATATGACTAAAACAACCTACATAAAACGATGTTAATACTACCTACGTAATGTATATTATAAACTTTTTTTCAGCTTCACGCTGTATCCCGCACACAGCGGGGAACGCTCATACAGTCTGTTCCCCACTTTCAGCCGGGGGGGCATTGCGTATTGAGTGGCGGAACTAAACGCCGCGCTTTTGCCTCGATACCAGAGCGAAGAAACGATAATATATATTTGAGTAAATATTTCGTTTTCTCGAGTGGGGATTGAACCCACAACTAATTAAAATAATATTCACTATTTCCACAAAATACAACATTTTTTATTAAACTCCATAAAATTAATACACCTTTATAATATATATTGCTTCTAGTTCGAACCAAAAATAATATACATATAATATTTAAACTCGATTGTGTCTAATAATAAGGTATTACCTTGATTCCATAGTCTATTAATAATTTTATTGAAAAACCAGGCAGCCGTGAAAGCGACGCGCCCGTCAGCTTCATCATTTCACAGTTGTTGGTTTCCTCTCATATTTAAGATGTTTTGAGGTAATACGTTTGTAAATATATATTTGTATAATAAAAATTAACAAAGTAGAATATTAAATATTAAAATAGTTGTCAGTAAATATAAAGTAAATATAAGTTGTCAGTAAAAAAAAAATGACTTAATGACACATTTCAGAAAGAAACTTCACGCAAGAAAAAACATCAATAAAAAGTTACGATTGAGATATACCCAACTGCCTTCGCTTCATCATTTTTTTCCGTCTTCCACCAGAATTCAAAACACAACCTGTTAAATACTGGAACTTTACGCCGAAATTTACCAGGGCGGAAATAAGGACTCATAATTTTCGATAAATTGGACCCATTGGACATTGGAATCATTAATAAATACGTTTACAAATTGCATTCAAATTGAAAATACAATTCATCATCAGTTGACGCTCATTTCCTCCTGTTGTCAATCTATCGTTGAACGCGGTATACGTCGATGTTTCTATTGTCCCCAAATTACGTTTTGTGGAAAATACCATAAATTTAATATTATTTGTAGGTAAAATATGAAGGTAAAATTTGGTGGAAATGTTTCAAAATGAAATTTCGATTTTACCGTTCTAAAATAAGGTTGATATTAATGTTATGTAAATAATAAATGAATTTATTTAAATTACAAACAAACAATTAGATATATATATATAAAAGCCCAATATTTTTATTTTGTCAAAAGTAGTAATAAATATTATACCATTGATATATTTTATTATCGAAAAAAACATAAACAAGACCTACTTTTTAACATAATATAATAGAAGAATTGACAGTTTGAACATATTTAAATTTAACAGGGCTCTTTGGGAAAATTTCAATGGTTGACTGACACATTTGTCAAGCAATGAAAGACTGCTTTCGTTGTATTATTTTTTTTTTCAAAAAATAAAAACATTATCCAAAATCATAGTTAATGATTGTATTTGATATTAATTTTCTCATGTGTATTTTTGTATTATTTTTATATATTTTTTTGGATTTTATAATGCCTTTATACTAGCATAAAAAATAATTACGATAAAGCACTAAACTTATCAATAAATTTTACACAAATATTTAAAATATAACTAAACCTAATTTTTATATATTTTTACAATATAACTTAGTATAAGTTGAAGAACCCTCGAAAGGTGTAAGTACTTTTACATAGCATAACAGCAAATTCCAATACGACGAGTGGAAAAAAAATGTCGAAATTACATATATTTTATTATAGTATGTGAAACCTTTCATCATTTTTCGGTGAATTGTAGGCCTCTCGATATTTCAGAAACCCTCTTCCTTTATTATTTCTAGTACCTACCTCGAAAGTCTTTGATGTTTCCCTTTTTTCTTTAGAAAATCGTTTGGAGCTTTCGTGGTTGAACTTCATTTAAAGCGTTAATATTCCCTTGAAAGCATTCCTTAGCTGTCAAGACGATGATGCTAGAAGGATTTGGTTCCTAATATCTCACAAGTGATAGGCCACTTAATATAGGTACCTATTTAAGAGGTAATCTCGTAGTAAAAACATCAGCTTCACGCTATATCCCGCACACAGTAGTGTAGGCAGAGGAAACCAGTGTTAAAACACTCCGTTCCCCACTTTAAGTCGAATTTTTCGAGGTATTACGTGTTGAGTGGCGGAAATCAACACGTAATGTTGTAAAAGTTTTTGAATAAAGAAGTCAATCATATTCGATTACTGCGTTCATCATTTTCATATATTTTCTCTTGCTATACCAAAACGTATTTACCAAATATATATATTTATAAATATAATTTATAGCAACAATATGGTCTTGCAAATATTATTTTTATCTAT
The DNA here is from genome assembly GCA_016802625.1 of Heliconius numata. NCBI lineage: Eukaryota > Metazoa > Arthropoda > Insecta > Lepidoptera > Nymphalidae > Heliconius > Heliconius numata. The sequence goes on along the minus strand of JAEBDU010006376.1, from coordinate 10,723 downwards.
TTTTAGCATTAACATAATATAGCTTTGTCTCACATTTCCACAGGTAATCCTAACGAGTTGCGGGGCTTAGAAATGGCTTAGAAGAATTCCTCCTACAGTCTGTATTTACCTTATTACATTGTATTTTAACCTTTGTGCTGAAAGATTTTGTGGGTGTAATTGTGGGGGAAATTTTCACGGGTGACATAACAAAACCATTGAGCGTACTACCTTCCCTAAAGTACTATTTAAGGATAGCGACTTAACTTTAATTAATCTATGTTCCATGTTTTTCCTTAGAAAGTTTCACGCTGCACGTATCAGGGTAGGCGGAAGGAGCATAGTGTGAAGATGGAGTGTCTTAACACTAAGCTAGCTAACTTTCTCACTTTTCGATAAATTCCTTAACAATTACGTGTTGAGTGGCGGAATTCAACGCGCTTTGCCTCGATACCAGAGCGAAGAATTGAAAATATTAAACATTTCATTTCCTCGAATGGGAATGTGGGACCCTTTATGTCCTAACCAAAAATATTATTTAAAATATATACATATATTTACAATTTAATATAGCATAATATATAAAACCTTATATAATACAAAGTAAAACTACTTACGATAAGACTAACATATCCATGTATACTGTTATACACTTTGATAGCATTCCAAAACTCGCCCACGCAGTAACTGCAACCGTCTGGCTTATTGTTCAATGCATGGGCTACTTTTGCCAAAATTGGATTAAAATTTTCATTATGTACTTTCGAAGCTCGTTCTCTCAATACTGATAATATACGAGTTTCATTGATGTATTTGTCCGAGGAGTTGCCAGATGCCGCCAGGATCTCTTGAAATATACCCAATAGTGTCTGTGATTCGTTTGACATATTGGTTTATTACTTTTTGTCAGTCTCACTATATTAACAATTCGGCCATAAATTGTGTTTCTGAAGCAATCTGAAAATAAATCGCAATATTAAGAAAAGTTATGTTATAAAATAAATAAATATAGCAGCTTCACGCTGTATCCCGCACACAGCGGGGTAGGCAGAGAGAACCTGGTACTAAGACACTCCGTTCCCAACTTTCTGCCGCATTCTGGAGGCATTGTGTGTAGAGTGGCAGAACTCAATGGCGCGCTTTGCCTCGACACCTGAGCGAAGAAATGGAAATATAAACGTAAATAAATATTTAACTTAATCGAGTGGGAATCGAACCCACAACCGTCTCGTTACAGTCACACCCTTCTGCCGCTGCGCCAAATCGGCCTCAAGTTATGTCATAAAAGATGATATATATTCTATCGTATGTCTTGGTAAACTCGAATTGTGGTCTATAAAAACAAATACGAAGATTGATTTTGGCAGTACTCCAAAATGGTCCAACGCAGAGCAAACGTGGCTAAAAATTTAATATCTTTTATTGTATTTTAAAGGGTAGATTTTATAACAATTTCACACCTAAAGTTTATTTTGTTTTCTTATATATTTAAAGTAATATGTATTATATATAGTTATAAAATCACGAAAATATACCTTAAAGCCATATTACTTATTCCCGGATTCCATCAGTAAATCTTTGCAAAATTAAAATGAATAAGTTGTCACAAAACAAATAAATTGATTAAATAATAGGTACACAATTATAATATTTTATATTTTTTTATTATTACGAAATAAAAAATATTTAAATTTAACGGAGTTTCTTAAGACTAGCCTTCTATATACCCCGCTGCGTGCATTCATTGCAAATTGTATGGCAATAAGCGAAGCAAGCAATATAATGAATATTTTTCAACAAATATTTCTTCATCTCGCTCATAATATTGAAGGCAAGGCAAGTCGGCTAAGCATTAAAAACGCACGTGGAATTATCTACAATTGATTCATTAGATGAGTAAAATATTTATTTTTATTAAAATTCTTCAAATTATTTTCATTTAAAATTTAAAAGCACCTTAGATATACAAAAGTATCATATAATTGTGAATGGAAAGTAGGGCGTTATTTAATTTTAATTATTATTGTATCGTGAATTTTCATATTTTTTTTTATTATTAAATAAAAAGGAAACGGATTTTGGTGGTCCTTGCTATCTAGAACTAAATCAATAATCGTTCGTAAAGCATTATTACAATAAAAATTATCTTTGAATGTTTAGTTTAGTTCTATTGTCTCTATAGTGAAATTTCTGCAATAACGTAATTTATAGCATAAACTGTTGCCAAACGCCTTGAATAATAGATACTGCAAGTGCCAATACAAATTATAGGGAATCTACTAACTCCTTGGTAAAGTTAACAGAGATGACAGTTAGTTATAAAATATGTGAAAATGCTTACGTTATGTATTTTTTTATAATATTGAGAACAAACAGACAAAAAAATCAGCTTCACGCAGTAGCTAACACACAACAGGGTAGGCAGAGAAAACCAAGTGTTAAGGCACTCCGTTCCCCACTTTCCGCCGAATTCTGGAGACATTGCGTGTTGAATGGCGAAACTCAGTGCCACGCTTTGCCTCGACATCAGAGTGAAGAAATGAAAATATAAATTTAAATAAATATTCCATTTCCTCGAATGGGGATCGAACCCACAACTAGTCGCTTTTATAGTCACACTTTGTGCCCCTGCGCCACGACTGGCCTCCAACCAGAGAGACAAAATGGTTTATTTAGTATTTAAACACATTAAGTAAAATATTTCTTTCAATAGAGGTAAATTTGATGGTAGATAGAATGTATGTGGATAGAAAAATGGACAATCTCTATCTCCCTGCCTCTTTTTTTCTGAAACTATGAAAAAATAACTTAAAAATACGAGAAAAAAATATTGAAAGTGAAAAAATATACGCGTCAAATTGAGAGAGAATTTTTCCATCGGTTAAAAAAGTTAAATAATAACGAATTCCCTTACGTTTACCTACAGTATATATTCCGAATTGGTTTTAGATAAAACTAAAACATCAAAAATATTATATGAAAACTAACTAACTAACTAACCTCCGGAATTCGGCAGAAAAGTGGGGAATGGAGTGTCCTAACACTAGGTTCCTACTGCCTATCCTGCTGTGTGCGGGATAAGGCGTGAAGCTGACTAATATACTACTAAAAATTCTACTAAAAATATACATAACTCTCTTCTATTAGATGGGTAACAAATTACTAAACATAGCAAATGGAAATCAAGAGATAGCGACCAACGAAACCCAATACCCAACCCTGGGATCTCATTGTGAGTGACAAGTTCCACATAGTAGCAACACATCGAAAGGCTTAATGATGATATATAATCTCATGTCAACGTCTAAACCTTCATTATACCGTAGATTATATTATAGATGAATTTATCAAGATGGCTCTTTGGCTAAATGATTATATTTTGCTGATATTTTCTAAGGAATGTTCGTTCTTTCGTTTTAATTGTACCATTTTAAGCTTTCTTTTTCTATGAAAGCTTAAACAATCATTACAAGGCTGAGTTCTTAATTAATTTTCGTCTATTGTTAATATTTATCTATGATAAAGCTTCCCGCGAGATGTTGCTCTTCCATTAGCTTAAGAACTAGCATATACTAATTTTGCATGTAGATATGTATAGCTTAAGAGGCAAGGTTCTGGGTTCGATCCCCACTGGTATTCAAAATAAGCAGGAATAATATGAATTTATTCTATCTATTATTATATTTTGTTTAAAATATATGTGGTCGTGGCATTCGTTCCGTAATAGCGGCGTTAACTACCGCCACGCGGTACCTCCAAAATTATCTTCTATTCTTCTTCTATTATCTTCTTCTTACAGAAAGAAATTTTAAGCAATCATAGTTAGTTTTGCACCTATCATATTTCTACTATTTGTACTATAAACGACGTATTAATGCTAAAGAAAAACATTATATTATATTATTAAAATATTTTGTATAGAAGAGAGAGATTTATGATGAAATATGGCTATGATTACGGAAGTTTTACGAGCGCCTGTATTTGTTTAGGACGAGAGCTTAAAGCTCAGCTCAGAAACCACTAAAGGATCTCTACTACTTGGCTACTAACAAGGACCATATTGTTATTTTAGAAGTAAATCGAGCAAAGTATTATGAACGGAATATTAATATGTAATATCTTAAAAAACGATCTCTAATTACTACTGACTGAGGTCGTCCTGGCGCAGTGGTAAAAGCGGAATGTAAACACGACGGTTGTGAGTTCGAATTATTGGTTTACAATAGAATTTGACGTGTATATGAAATATGAAGGAAAGTAAAGTAATTATCACTGTTTATGTTAGATTAGGTGAGAACAATGAGTTGGGCTCCTTTTACAATATTTAAGTCTGTCTAAATTATAATAATAATATACATATAACAAACCATTTCTTTTTATATACAATATATCAATTTCGAGAACTTAATATATATTTTATAAGTAGAGAGATTGGAGAATAAACCAAAGTGACGTATTCACGTTAACAAAAGACAAACTGAAATATGAATATAATAGTGGATGTCATAGCAACTTTCATCGTAGGCGTTGTTTTTGTCCTTTCCAGTGTATATAATTTTCCTTAGATACAAAGGCTTTTATAATAATAAAATAATATTCTGCTTACTTAGGTCCATAATATTTGAATTTGTTGTAAATGAATGTTCTTATTTATTTATTAAGTTTGTTTTAAAGCGCGACAGGTTGGTGGTTCGATTCCCATTTGAGAAAATATTCGGAGAATTCGGTGGAAAATGGGAACGGAAGAATCCTAATGGGAATGAAATGTCTTAATGCTAACTTCTCAGGTTCCCTCTGCTTACCCAGTTATTTTATATGCATATAAAGAAAAGAAATAAAAATTAAATAATTATCGTAACTCAAACGCCGTAGAAGCGCTATAACATAAGATACGAAAGCTGTGGATATGCATTCCTAAACTGTTAGGAAATAAAAGCAGTTGCAAGTTGCATATAATAGAGGTCGGCTGTGGTACAAATGTGTGACTATAACTGAAAAAATATAAAATATTAAAGAACTATTTAATATTTTCATTTTTTCGCTCCAGTGTTAACGAAAAGCGCGGCATGGAGTTCCTCCACTCAAACACTAAATGCCTCTAGAATACGGAGGAAAGTAAAGAGCGGACTGTTTTAACAGTAGACTCCCTTATGTACTTGTAGGAAAAGCAACACATAATAATAATTTCATTGATTAAGATAAAACGTCGTATGATTTAAGCCTTCCCACCATAATAACTTATAGCTACTTTATAAGAAATAACTTTAGATGGGTGACGAAAATTGTTTGTATTCACACTCAGTAAGTTCAGCTCATTTTATGCCAAAGTTGGTTTAACTTCTAGAAGTTTATAAGCAAATAACTTAGAATGGAAAACTTTTACAACTTACGAATATGTACGTTCAGCTTTCGCCTCGCAAGATGTTATATAAATATTTTTATGATTTTCTTTTTTAATTTTAGTCAAAATATAATTTTATAATTTAAATAAACTTGAATTTAAAAATTGTGGATTTACTGAATTTGTATTTTTTATGTTGTATACTTTTCATACTATGCAACAAATAGTGTTACCATAAAAGGAATGAAAGTGTCTTGGTATTTTTTAATTATCGCTGTTAAATTTTATTATTTAAAAAACTTTTTAAATTCTAATATAAAAAATATCTAAATCGATACTAGATTTTAAGAAAAAAAAATGAATATCTTTCGTCGTATACTTTAATGCGGTTCTATATAATTCGTTTTTTTTTTACTAACATTGTTAATTACCTCGCAAATGCAAATATAATGAAAACTATGCTGTTCATTCAAAAACATTAATTAGAAAGTAATAAATATTAACGCAAAAAAATATGTCTAAAATTGTATCATAAAATATATTATTGAAATAATTTTAGGTATGAAATTCAAAGTAATTATAATAATATACGGTTATGGTTAGTGATTAACGCCAGAATACTAATAGGATTAATGCTAGGTCGTAAACATTTGTGTTTTATTATTCAAACTGCGAAAATAACTGTGCTAATTTTTTTATAATAATTTTGTAACTTTGCTTATTATTATATAAATTGCCATGGTGTTACTTGATATTAAATATGAAACTTTAAATATGAAACGATAAGACTAAGGAGAGACGTTACAGATAATAAATGTTAAATAAATTAAACTTAACTTTAGTTAATATGATGAAAAAAATGAATTCAATGTAAAGAAATGATTGTATTACTTTTATAAATAAAAGTGAGTAAACTTATTTTCATTCTTTTTCTATTTATTAATAAAGTATTTTTTTAAATTTATTTTTCTATTTATTATAAAATGTTTCAAGTCAAATTGCTATGAAATTTCTAAAAATATATTTTTAATGTATATCTTATTGTGATGGTGGTTTACACGCTATTAGAGTTATATCGATAAGTAACTATATATTTTTAATCTGTAACAGAGCGTTACTGTAAATATTGGCGGGAAAACGAAAACTATTTGGTCTTGTATCGAAAATAAATAAAATATATAAGTAAACCGTAATTCTAAAAATTAAATTCAAATTATAATTTAGATGGTGTCTTCATTTACAGAACAGAATTATATACCAAAATGTCCATTATATACTTCTTCATGAAATACAATAAGAAAATCACCGTCCTCGTGAAGCTCTCGAAAAGATAAAGAATAACTGCTGATAACAGGTAAATGTTTACTCCTCGGATCTTTACAAATCTCATTTAATGTTACAAGTAAAAAAGAATTATTAATGTTTAATATATTCTAACAATGCAGTTTCATATAACTATGAACATACCCTTATAACTAGAATTTCAGTATAATATTTTCCTTTATTTAACCTAACTCTCATAGGAAGTAAGCAAACTTTATATCTCTACCGTAATAAAACTGTTGAGTTCAAAAAATTTGTTTATTAAAAATATTTTCATAAAACCACGTTTTGCTTTGAATAAGCTACGGAATGCGATACACCGTTTCCTTTATTTATATAGTTTTGTGCCAGTATTGTTTCATCATTTTCATTGCATATAAAATGCTTAGTTCTCTATATTCACAAAAAAAATATTAAAAATCTAATTCTAAACTTTCCGTTCTCTCCTTAATTACGTAAGATTATATTATACACCTGCTGCAAATTTCCTGATCCTTCCTCATCTTATTTACCCTTATCAAAGTTTGAAATAATTAAATTTATATATTGTAAATTGTAGATAGCAAGTAAAGCTTTCAAGACAGATTGGTTTAGTTACCTTAAAGTCTGTTAGACCTGCACGTGGCAAGCCTCATGAATAACTATTATTAGTTTCTGTACGGCATGCGGTCGGAGACATTTGTCAACGTTTACTTCAGTTTCAGGTTAAACGAGTAATATAAAAGAAATAAATACAATACATTTTTCTATTATTCAAGATTTATGCTAGCTTTGTTAATTAAACTTTATATACATATTTGCGCTTGTCTTTTATTGTGTTTGTACTATTTTGTTTTACTATTGTCTATCTTATTTAAAAATTATAAAAGTAATGATTGCTTTTATTTTTAATTATAATGACACAAATTATTACATGTTGATAACTAAAAAAAATATGTTTTTTATTTAACTGTTATATGAGGCTGTCTTGGCACAGGGGCTCAAGGGTTTAGCTGTAACGCGACCCTTGTGGGTTCAATTCCCATTAGGGATATAAATTATTATTTATTAATATTTTCAGTTCTCCGCTCTGGCACCAAGGCAAAAGCTAGCCATAAGTTCTGCCATTCATTACGCAATGCCTCAAAAACTTCAATTATAAGTGGAGAACAGAGTGTTTTAACATTATGTTCCCTCCGCCTACCTCGCTTTTGCGGGATACAACGTAAAGCTGTTTTAATTTTATAAAGCATATATAAACAACATCTTCTAAAAGGAATATAATATATAATTTATATCTTATTTTCTTTTCAACCATTTCTACTATCCTATAAGCATAATACAAACATCTAGCAAAGTACGAACGTATAAAACTAAAACAACTAGCTCCTATGACGTTTACTCTAGGATAAAGCAGATAATCGTACACGAACGAGCCCGGAAATAAGGCAAACAGAACTTATCTTGCCTGACAGAGATAATTTTAACGTAGGTTTTTTCTATGCCAATAATACTTGCCGGCTTTGAATTTTTTTGGAATATTTATTTATGAAATACAATAAAGTTGTATGTATTAAATACTGATAAAATCATATTAATTAAAAAATCAAATAATCAGCTTTCGCTGGGTTAGACCGAACCTAGTTTTAAGACACTCTGTTTCCCACTCTCCGCCAAATTTTTCGAGGCGTTGCGAGTTGAGTAGCGGAATACAACGCCGAGCTTTTGCCTTGGTACCAGGGTGAAGAAATGAAAATTTTAATAAATGATTATTCCTACCCCTGAGTGGGAATCGAACCCACAACTGTCGCATTACAGTCATAACGTTACGTCCTTGGCACCGCACTATAGTACGCTACTATGAGATTTGTGGATGAGAATCAATTATTTTCACTTCCTCGCTCTGCCAAATTGTAGCGATGAATTCTAGAACCCAACATACAACGTCTCGAAAATTTGGTAGCGTAGAGCCTTAACTCTACGTTCTATCTGCCTACGCGGCTGTATGCATGGGACACAGTATGGAACTCCATGTTCATCTAGTCTTTTAATTTCTCTAATGTAACTACTTTAGAGAAATTAAAAGACGTAAATACTTTTAATTGTTTATCTAAAAATATATCCTAAAACATTTAAGGCCGTAAATAACAAAAAAATATATAAAAAGCTGCAAGATTTCTGTCTAAAAGCCCTATGTAATTTTATGTAGGTAGATATTGAAATTTATATACAAATAATCTTCTCAAAAAGGTTTCATTCGCTGTTAATTTTGAAATCCTTAGCAAACTACTTTAGTATATTATATACCCATATACTTCACAAATGTAGGTCATGAAGACAAGTTGTGGATATGTTAACTATGAAAGTTTTCTCTTAAACAAGCAATTACAAATACGACTACAATGTAATCTTTGCCATTAATTAGATTACAGTCCTATTTCTCTCGTTCGTCGTATTCAGTTCGTTGGATTTATTCAACGGACTACCATTAAGCTTTAAAAATCCACCTGCTATCATTCTTGTTAGTGTAGTGATTCTTCTAGCAGTAAAGTTTCATTAACTCACTGACTTCATTTATAGAATTTTTTCTTCCTAGTGTCTTCCATATACTAGCCGATGTGATTGAAACTTGCAGCAAGTAAAAGCAAAGAGAACCTAGAATCAAGACACTCCTTTCACCATTTTCAAGTAGTGACTCGAATCTCGGTGGTTTGCAACGGTTTGCTGACTTACAACTTAACGCTACGATTAGAGTTACACGAGTGGGGGAAAAATTATTAACAATTTAAATGAAAATATAATTATTATAAGTACTGAGTGGAAATCGAATTCACAACCATCGCCAGTACAGTCAGGAAGCTGCCCAACTGAGCCACGATTCTCTTCATTTTTAATTATTTTTATTTTCAATTGAAATTCCCAGACTAGTATGCAAGGAATAACTTTCGCTAAGGCGACATATTATTATTTATTAATATTACGGGTGCATTGGATGTACCAGATTTTTATATATCAATACAAAATTTTCATCACGCTCAAGTTTTGCTCAGGTGGAATTTTATTATGTCTCATATGTGCAGAATATATGCGTACAAGTGGACAATAATTTTAAAAACTCTTATATAGTGCGTGTTCTATTACTATTGTTATATTACACTAATTATTATTTTTCGTAAAAATCTTTAATGTACAACCACACTTTTTTATTAATTTATTATAGATAGTTAATGATTTTACAGGTTGGCTGTAATTTAAAATATTATTTAGTTTATCAAGCAATAATGTCTGTCGTCCCAAGATTTCTAGATGTCGTTCTAAATACTTCAATAGGCACATTCATATTTCATATAATTCTAGTTCTAGTTGAACATTCAAGCAACTAAGTTTCATTTCCATTCAAATTATTTTAGTTACAAGTTTCTAACTAATAGTTACGAGTACGTTAACTATAACATACTTTTGTTCATGTCTGATGAAATATGTTCTGGCAACAAGTTTACATAAGTTTATGTAAGTTTTAGGAGAAGCTTTTGCTTCATGCTGTAGATTTTCATCGTGATTTGAAGGATAAACACTCAACTCAGTACATTTTTTTTACACGCGTGGCATTCCCACGTTCCCACTTTCTGCACGGTTTTAAGGATTTTGCGTCTTCCTACCAGAGTCAAAATGAAAATATTAAATAATTCATTCCCCCGAGTGGGAATCGAATTCACAATCGTCGCGTTTGCAATCAACCGCTGTGTCATTGCGCTACGAGGGTGGTTCAAAACACTACGGTTGTTTAAAAATAGTTTCAATAGTATACAATTGTACGAAAATAGAATAGAAAACGTAGAAGAAAACAAAATTTATAGCATTTTTTTTTTATATTTATATGAAATCGTAAAATATTCCAACTTCACCCATAAATCTATCAATATTTTTCATTTATTCATATGTTTGTGATTCACAGAGCGGTGAACCGTATAATTTATTTCGTGAATCACTTATTCTCATGACATTGTTATGTGGACGATCGTCTTTATTATTTTTAATGTTGTCTATGTATGTATTTTATTAGAGCTATTTGTCAAATCAAATTGTTTTTCCTATTAATTA
>JAEBDU010006372.1:0-11793 GCA_016802625.1 Heliconius numata | reverse complement strand
TTTTTAGTATGAAAAATTACAATATTTACATCCCATTATTGGTACAAATGAATTGGCGAAAGTTTTTCGTCACAACAACAGGTCACAACATGCCCCAAAAAAAGGGAACATCTAGCCCCAAAAACATGTGTTGAAAAAAAATTAAATATAAATAAGATATAGAAAACATAAATAATTTACAAATAGTGTTCCGAAATAGTAGGTAGTATAATGTAAAAAAACACTAACATACTCGAGGCTAATCGTTAAAATTTATGAGATAGACCAAAAATATGAAATGCAAAAATATTTACAATCGTGCACCAACGACACCCGTGTGCTATTCCATTGGTTTCGGGTGCCACTGGATTGTTCAATATGCTGGACATGGGTGCGCTATCACATTGCATTTCACTATATGTTTACGAAATATTCCTATCACTATTCTCCGCGAAATTATTTCCATCGGAACAACTTACCTCGGTAACTTTTAGCCCCGCTCTCCCCTACTTACGTAACTTTTTTGAGAAAGGTAAGCTTTTTATATTCTATTGTTTTTAATTAGATATTGATATAACTTTGAATGAAATATTATAGTGAATGATAATTTCTATCATTTTACTGGTTTAGAATTTTTTTTTTTGTAATTTTCGTACAAATATGTTATTTACATAGGTCTTTTTTTATTCCTCAGTTATCAAACATTCTTGCTACAACTTGCAACGGAACTTGTTGAAAGTCATCAAAAACGTCGAACCACACGGCTATTGGAAGTACATGGTTTGGAAACTCCACCTGCTCCACCTACCACTAAACGTGGGCGGTGCTGGGCGTGGGCGTGGGCGGTGCGGTGCATGAAAAAAAGTGACCGAAAAGTATCCACAAAATGCAGTTAAGGCAAAAAGTTTTTGTGTAATGAGCACTTCATTGTTTACTGCCAAAACTGCAATAACGATGATTGCCATAGTTCCTAAATATTCATGAAATTTTAATGCATGATCTCATGTTGTGCCAAAAACGTTCCTTATTGTAGAAGTTTATATTTTAGTTATTTTTATGCCTTAGAAGATTTTATTTTAAGTTGTTGTTTATGTCTTATAGATTAAATAAAGTACTTTCATAATTACTATTCGCTTGTTTCATTAAAAAAAAGGAATCATCAAATTTTATCCATACAAATTGGGGTCACCACGGCGAGCAGTTAAGCGATTTTCTTCGTGCGAGCAGTTAAGGGTTAAGTAATGATTGGGGCAAGTGGTGTAAGCGCACAACAATGTAACTGTAAGCGTGAGTTCGATTCCCACTGGAGGAAATGAAATACTAGATTAATATTTTCATTTCTTCGCTATGGGCAATGTGTAAGGTTGAGTCCCGTTAATCAACACGCAATGCATACAGAATTTGGCGGAAAGTGGTAAGCAAAATGTCGTAACACTAGACTCCCTCTGCCTACCAAACTACACACGGGATACAATGCGAAGCTGAAAAAAAAACAAAATATTAAACGTTACAATACTTGGCAAAGACAGCGCGACACAGAGACGACCTTTTTTTATCTACGGTCAACTATGTCTTGATATAACATGCACATACGTATGTATTTCTGAAGGATTTCTTTTGATTCACACGCGACCTTTCATAACTGAAACTAATTAATAGTTTCACAATAAAAAACGTTGTCCCAATACAAACTGGCGTGAGTCAACAATAATTATATCATTTTTATAAAAATTAACACTGTTTTAGTTTATTTATATTCTTAAATTATATTTCTTTAGAATTGCGAGAAAATTACTTATTTTAATCATATTATATTTTCGCATTCACATTCGAAATTACACCTACTCGTATATACGAACAGAAACACAATCATCATCAACTACATACATTTTCGACATGCAATGGTTCCAGCAAATGGCTTACTATCAGTGGTCTGTACGTCGAGATGTTTATTCATTTAATGTGCTGCTAACAATGCGAAACTGATAATGGATATATATGGTTTAAAGAAACGGCAATAGCAATGATTTTACTTAAAAATATGCTTTTGCTTACTATTGTTAAATTGTTACCGATACTAACATTATTGTTTTAAAAAATATATACGAGTAAGACATATTAAAAAAACATGTTGTTTTTAGTGTCCTAAGTGTAATTGTATAATAATAATATAATCATTATGATTTATCAAATAATTATGTTTAATTGCCATATAAATGTAATGTAAGATTAAAACGAAACCGAATTATTGATAAGAGTGGAAAACTACAGATTTATTGTACGCGTATTTTGAATCAATGTATTTATGCATTCACATTGTTGTCCAGTCAGTTGCACTGTTCCGGTGATATGTAGGCGTAGTTAATGGAGATGGGTAAACATGTCACTCTATATTATAGTCAGGGGATTATTCGTTATCGAGCTGTATGAATTTTCTAATAAATTTCTGTAAAATAGTAAAATGTTTCGACAGTGTTTTCAGTGATTATTTATATGAATTTATGTTATTTTAAGATATACGAGTATATATATTCGTATATCTTAAAATATATAATATATAGAATACCTGTGAAGTCCAGGTAGTATATGAAAAATAATGAGTATTATTTTCCATTACATATTTTATTTAGATAATGAATACAATTCCTAGGAATGGTATAGAGTTTCTGCCGTTTCATCGGCAATAGAACTTGGTCTTTATTCTTATATTTGAGCACCATACAAAGTAACAAAATATAGAAAAAATAAACAAAATCGACTACTTAAAAATCATTATCACTATAAGTTTGCTAGATAAATTATTCATTATGTTTTGTTGGAGGCAACTCTAGACTTTAACTTTTAGCAAGTCATAAAATAATTTTCGAATCATAAAAAATTTATACCTGAGAAAACTTTTTTGGTGGAAAAGATTCAATTTACAGTCTCCCGCTTAGGAATAATTCAATAAGGCAGAGTTGGGTCATCACGATTTCAGAGCGCTAAAGAGAACCTACTTACTTAATTTAACAATTTGCTTCAGTGTTAGCTGTGGTCGGCCGTCTACTTTTGAATAAATAAAAAATGAGGAGTAGCTTTCAATTCATTTTTGACCCGAACAACATTTTGGGGTAAAATAATGAACTTGTCAAAAAATTTACACTGTCCACAGTCATAAAACCATGGATTCGTTGGATTTTTTCACACATTGCGTTGAGGGAGCGCTGTACACTCCACATACAATTGACAAGAAAAAAAAACTTTATATACTTTTAGTATCAAGGAGGAAGAAATTTTAATCAAGGAAGAAGATATTTTAGGCCATCGGTTGCTAGGGTTTCAGAGAGAGGAACCTTCTGCATCCGGTTCTTGAGCCAACAGCCAAGCTATAGTTAAGCCGCTTAGGATGTTAGTCGGGGCTTATCTAGTGACAAGCAATATTTATTATAATATTACGACAACATTGATTTACGTTCATATCAAATACAATATTTCTCATTAACTAACTACCAAAAGATCATCCCCAAGAAATATAAAACGCCTTAATCGTTCAGAATTTAATATGCGATTTAGGCCACTGATGGATGATTAATTCCGTCCATAATTAAAACGACCCTTGTTAAATTCGCCAATTTACACTTGACCCTACCCAACGGATTAATGACTTCTAATAAAGTTCGTTCATATAAAGGAGAAAATACTCGTTATTTCCGGATTTTAGTTAACCGTTAAAAGCATAGGATTTCTTTTAAGAGATTAAGTAATTTTGCCCTTTTTTTAATTATTATTTTTTACCATCAACTGCGTTCGATCCTTTTGCCACTTTGTGTCTAATTTCCGAGACATTACGTGTTACATGACGAAAACTCAACCTCGTATTTTGTCTTGTTACCATAGCGATTAAACGAGAATAATCATTTCCCGAGTGGGAATCCCGTGACCGTTGGATTTACGGTCAGATACTATAATGCGACACGACGGCCTCTAGTACGGTATCTAATAATTCATACTACAGTATGCTTTTACATACGGTGAGGAATATTTTTTTCCGTTCGCTGGTGGCGCTATATATGATATAATAAAAAGTAAAATTATCAGTTAATTTAAAAACTTGACTGGCAAATAAGTAAAGTTAATAAATAATAATAAATAAAATAATCTATAAAAAATGTTAAAATTACCTATGTGCATATTTTATTAAATGACTGTTTTGTTAAATACGGTTGGTTCATTGAGCTTTATATTTGTAAGATGTTAGTGCAGAAATAAATTAAAAATAAATTGCTATTAAGGAATCTAGTTTGGCAACAGAAGGCGCTACCATTAATTCTCTATTAGCAAAAACTGCTCCGTAAATTGTCTGACCGCAGACAGCATCCTTTCATGAAAGTTACTGCTAGTTTTTGATTTGTAGGTTAGTTTTTTTTAAATATTTATTATACTGTATTCATTAATAAAGCCATCATGGCGCAGTGGGATACCCTGTCTATGAATGCAATAGTTGTAGGTTCGATCCACACCAACGGAAGTTGTTTTTTTTGGCTCAGGCGAAATATGAAAAATAAAGTGTTTTGCCATATATAGGGCTTTAGGGCTAGACAGAACTCTTTTACCCTAGCTAATTTGTATCTATACATTTACGGTTCTGCATCACAATGTAGAGCAAAGCTGAGAATTATAATTCAATAAGAAAATTTTCTATTATTTTTATTTGACATATTTTTTTATAATTATCAACATAATAGAATTGAAATCATGTTTGAAAACTTTTATAGAAATGGAGAATCTTTAAATAATATCTATTCTTTGAATTCATATGACTAACAGAGTATTTTTGTCAGCACCACTTTAAATGAAATCAATTAAATGTGCGGGATACAGCGTGAAACTGAAAGAAAAAAAAATATATAAAAAATATAGCTTTTTTCTTTATATTTATAAACCATGGTTTAATTAATACAAAGTTCAGCTATGAAATGTTATCCCTAGAGACTTTAAAGTAAGCTAGAGCCACAGAGCCAATAAAATGATTGGATCGCTAATTCCCTGAACTGTTTATTAAACTCAAATAAGTAAACTTACATAAATCTAGCGGTTTATATTAGAAAATAAAGCTATTAAGACACCCATAGGGTTTAGTATTTTATGGTTTATAATATTTTATAAATTAGTATGATTTTTATTTGTAAGTGCTATACAAAGTTGCAGTAACACTGACCCAACAATAACATAGATAAGACTATATATGAATATTCTACATAAATAATCGTAAAATATAAGTAATATTTATTAAATAGTTGTCCACTTTTAAACCAGTTTCATAATATTATGTACTGAGCTTCTCCACTTATTAAACTTTTACTAGGATGGCTTTTAACAGGCAGAGGTCATTTAAAGTTCCGTGCCAAGTCAGTAAAAATGTGATAAGCAATGAAGTGCTACGGAAACCTTTAACCAGATAGCGTCTGTTTTTATTGCTTGACCTATTTTATAAAACTCGATTACGCACAGATGTTTAGTACTGGCCTGGTTAAGATTAAACGTAGCGTTGAACAATAATGAAATCTCGTTATATAACTTAAAAGTCGTTATAAACAGAAGAAAATAGGAAATGAATTTAATTCCGCCATTCAATACACAATGTCTTCGAAATTGAGCGAAAAGTGGGGAACTACATTGTCTACACTAGTATATGCGGGAAATAATTTGAAATGAAAAAAAAAACATAAAAAAGTAAAACGCAACAAATATTATTTCTCAATATTTTTTAAGAATAATTCTCATCTGTTGAATGCAGACAAAGCGAAGATTTTTAAAAAAATACTTGTGTGCTAGGCATTTTTGGCACTTGGTCAAGTGGTTGCAAGATACTTTACAGTAGAGTACCATGTGAGCTGCAATTTCAGAGATTTAATACAAGACAATGAATTGTGGTTTGCTTTAGTTAAGTTAAACAAAGGATAAATTAATAATATTTTAAAAGCATTCACATATTAATATCAATAATTTACCTTATCATTTTTCAATTTTTTTGAAGTAATTAAAATATTATTTTCTACATTTTAGTTTTTGACTTAAATTTGTGAATATACAGGTCCTCTGGTGTTACACGGCGTCATGGGCGGCGGTCATCACTTACCATCAGGTGACCCGTACACTAGTTTGCTCGTTATTTTCCCATATTATGTCCATAGGTTATATACATGTAATTAAAGGCTTTGTAAAAAATGAATTTTATGAGGTCATTATTTAGAAAGAAAAAAATAAAAAATCAGTTACCACAAGGTAATTTGTCAAAAGAATTAATTTTGTGAAAATTTCCACAAAATCGCTTTAAGTATTTTCTTCTCACGAACAAGGCGAGTGGCTTTCAGCCAACTGGAAGCATGTTGAAATAACTTGGAAGATACACAATACCTGTGATATTAAAAGAAGGATAGTTACTCGTGAGCTAAATGATAGTTGGTCTTATTGTTGCTGCTAACAGAGAAACAATTCAGGCATTTATTATGTACTAAATAAATTTATTCCTCTTACTTTTTATTTCTGCGGAACTTTTTTATTTAAACTTTTAAGTTAATTGAACATTGATCGCGATTTAAAAATATTTTACAATGGCCAATTGTAATTTCATACCATGTAGATTTTTAAAAGGTCAAGAAACAAAAGCTTATCAATGATTTTTAATTGTTTATACTTATATTTAATTTTAGGATCTACAGAGTAAAATTATCATACTATAGTAATTTAACAATTTAGTTAATGTAATAAACGGGTAATGTTAAAAAAAATTGTCTTTTTAAAAAATAATCATCACATAAATAAATATATTTTATTTATTACATAATACGAAAGAATATCGATTATTTCAGAATATATTACAAAACACCATTTTCAAATTCCAATACTGCAGATCAATACATCAGGTGCAATAAGTGGTGCTGCAGTGAGACCTCGACTTGTGATAATGTGCTATCTCGTTCAGTATCTCTATACAAAGCAGCTGCCGAATACGGAAGGTTATCGAGCATTAACCACCCGATATTGAGCTCGTTGGTTTGAATTTTCAATGAAGGAAATTAATTTCTGTGCCCTTTTGTTAATTATTTTTTTGACAAATTATTTTAATACAAATATGATATTTTCAATATGTACATAATTATGTAGGAAGTAACATTGAAAAGAGCGTGGCGCAAAGGCACAAAGTTTAACTGTAAACGCAACAGGTTATGGGTTCGATTTCCATTCAAGGAAATGAAATATTTAATATTTTCATTTCATTGCTTTGGTGCCGAGGCAAGACGCGGCGTTGAGTTTCGCCACTCAAGAATTCAGAGGAAAATGGGGAACGTTAAAAATCTATTAACAGTTCTTTATTAAATGGACAACATCCAATACAACAATAGGAGTAACTTTTCAATATCTTTGGAGATAAGTATATACAACCATACAAAGCGTATAATATTAGTATAGATTGTAATATCGTCATGAGTAAACATAATACAGATATAATTTCCTGTTAAGCTGTAATGCCACTCATATCGGAAAGCAGTTGTTTTAGACAGTCGAAATTAAACCCAAATTATTGTGCTACTTGATAATATGAACGTTGTTATTAAATATGTAAACGCTTTAATAATTACAAGTAAACAGTTTCATACGAATTAAATATTATATAATAAGTTATTATATATAAGTTGATCTAATCGTTTTTTTAACCTTCTATTAGTTTTGTATGTGTATTATATAGGTAATTTTCATTCGTCATTCGTCATTATTGAGTAATAATTGTACAGGAAATATTTACTTCACTGATAAAAAGTAATAAACCGACATTTTATCATCCTATGAGAGGTAAAACTAACACAAAGTACAAGTCCACCAATACTAATAAATAATCGTGCAAGTCCTCCAACAAAATTTAGTTTGGAATAAAAATGTGTAAAGCATCTTCGAATTGGATCGTTTAAGGTTACTTTGCCATAAACATATAACGGCAGCCATTTTCGACGACCCGCATACAGGAGGTATTTGTGGGGATGTTTTTAAAGTCGTGCTCCATTTCTTGCATCTTTGTCCGGCTTCCGATCGTGTCTGAGAAAAGGTAGTAGCTAGTAGAGTCGTTTACTAATTTCTTATAGAAATATACGATACTTTTCAATACTTTAGCTACGTCGTAGCTTATGTATTAAAGGTATTTAGACATTTGTATTATTTATAATTTTTTTAACAGAAATTATTTTGTTCCTAAATATTTATATTTTTTTTTCTTCGTTCATTACTATTAGAACACTTCCGTATCCCACTTTCCGCTGAAGTATAAGTGGCGAAACTCAACGTCCCGCTTTGCTCATTACTAGAGCGAGTAAATGAAAATGTAGAATATTTTTTTCCCCCGAGAGTGAATCGAACTCAAAACCGTCGCGGATACAGACGCACCCTTGTGCCCCAGCGGCCCCACGACTATTTATACATAATATCACATACTGGGTATGATGCTATCACATTCTGCTACTAAATATATTCTCATACATTTCCTACAGTAGAGATACCTCAAAGATGTTGGAGTTCCTCGTCATGAAAGTGGCTGACACGGCTTATATACCCCAGTATCGCTAATTACCTTGCCTAGCTTGCCTTTTCCTACTTTGCCATAATGACTTCGTTGAAAATGTCTGGGAAAAGTTCCATTCATTCTGATGTTATTCAAATGTTGTTTTTTTTAGTATTTTCTAACTAATTATAATGTTTTCATGATTTTAAAAGTATGATATTATTATACTTGGTGTAGAAATAATATTAACTATTATAAAAAGTCTGTTTGTTTTTAACTCAGCAGAAACTGGGGAACGGAGTGTCTTAACACATGGTTCTCTTTGCCTAACCTGCTATATACGGGAAGCTGTTTTTTTTTAGGATAACCGACGCGAAGAATAATATATTTCTAATAATAAATTTGTTTCTAAACACCTGAATCCACGTTCCTTTTAATTCAATTTGCCGCTGATACTTTAATCCAGTATGGTTTCTAAGAAAATCACTTGGCGACAAGCCACGAAGTCTTTGGAGTAATAATTTACTCTATTATTTACACAGGCAAAGGCACAGGCACAGGTTCTTCCATATAGATTTAGATAGATTTCCTAAAACCATTCATATTAACAGCGTTTGTTCTACAAACTTTTTCGTAACTACGTACTTCGCACAAGTATTTAAAGAGGCAATTTTCTTGTAAACCAGAATGAACGAAATTGCTGTACCTACACTTCAGTCGCACTTATTCGTATTCAGGGAATTGAACAATAGGCGACCGCTTTTTATTACAACATTACCAGTACAGCCTAACAGACTTTAAGTATCAAACTTAGTGTTCATCTCCTCGAAGCCTGTCGTTAAAACTGACCCACGATAACACGTGAACTGTTTAAAATTATCTTAAATGTTAAAAGTTATTTACTTTTTCCCGACTGCTAAGGAAGGGTTATGTCTGAATTATTCATTTTTACGCTGTTTCGTTGATCTTTTGTTGGGTGTAAAGGGAGGATGGATGTTACGTCACTATATTTCCTAATACCATAAACGTTAAAAACAACTATCAGTATAATTTTAAAATAAATATTACAACGAAAAAAAATAGGCAACCTCCCGTTGAATCCCGCACATAGTAAGGACTGCAGAAGAAAACTAGGATCATAGTATTAGAACACTTCCGTTTCGTTCTTTCCGCCGAATTCCTGAGGCATAACATGTTGAGTGGCGCTTGCGATTTGCCTTATTACCAGAGCGAGGAAATAGAAACAGGATAGGCAGAGTACGTAAAGATTGGAATCATAAAAAGAATGAGGAATCAATTTAATAAAATACCTCTATAGAAAAATGTACTAAATGTATGTAAATATTACAGTATTTTCTGATGCAAATCCATACAGAGTACGCAACAGCAATACGTTTGTTTGAATACAATGCAAAGCCTAATGGCGAACTGACACATTTGGCTGAGCTAACAAATGAGCACCGCACATGGTGAGACAGTTTCATCCGATCATCAGATATATACAGTATATTACAAGTTACAGCCCGCGTGCGATATTACGTTTTTGTTGAGTTGAAAAGTGGTTATTATCGAAACGCAGTTAGAGTATCTGGAACCTCAATAATATTGGGTTTTAGGAGGCGTATTCATACTAAGAAACGTATAAAAAACCTTGAAATTTTTCAAATTAAAAAAAAAAGTCCGAAAGAACAAGAACAAGAGAACTTAAAAAATATAAATTAATTTTTAACAAAAAGAAAAACCGACTTCTAACAACGAAATAAAAAGTGAAAAGTAATTTTCACTACAAAGATTTTATAATTTTGAAGTCGGTGTCAAGCTAATGCTACAACAACCTTGCTACAATATCTAATTAGGGGAATTGTGCTCAAGATGGCATACTATGATAAGATGACACACTACCAATATTGATGAAACTATTAGCGCTAAGTGCGATCTTGTGACGTTATAGAGAGTGTCTGTAGATGCAGCTAGTGCTTAAATTCAGTATGGCTGAAAGTGAATGCAGATGGGCAAGTAATTCATGTTTTCGTTATTTTCAATTGCAACAAATTTTTCTTTCGCTTTTGCTTGATGGTGAAAAGACATGTAAGATAAAGATTTTCTATTTGAACTAATTATAAATGTAAAATAGGATTATTATATGACACAACAAACGCTAAAAGCGCATCATAACCTATAACCTTTTGTCACAACGGTTAAAATTAAATTCATATATCTATTGGGTAAGATGACATACAAAAAGTGAGTTTAAGATGACATACTATCTTAACCTTATAAATAGAATCGATGTTTTTTTTTTGCTTTACCTACATAATGCCTGGCAATTACAAACGAATATATATTGGTCACAAGAAGACATGGATAAGGCTGCTAGAGCAAGGGCATTCAATAGCCGCAACTGACGAAGCTTATTTCCCTTTTGGAAAAGGAAGTCACTGATAACGGAATCCAACCTCATAAAATTTGCAACATGTATTAATCTGGCCTTAATACTGTTTAAAAGCCCCCCAGCAAAGAAGAAACTATTTATTTGTGAACTATGCTCGACAAATAATGATGGCGTTTTTATGCCACTTACTAAGTATGTCATTTTACCCTGTAGATATGTCGTCTTACACTGGTCGACCTAAGTGCGATTTTTGTTTGTTTTGATGATGTTTGAAAGATGATTGTTCTGAAACTAAAATAATTTCGTAGATTATGAAATATATAATAGTATACGCAATATGCTGTTCTCAGATGACTTTATTTATTTGAAATATTTGTCTTGAAACAAAAAGTATGTCATCTTAAGCACAATTCCCCTACTAAGCCTGTTGGTCAGGAATTCGGGAGAGGGTAGGCTGTTGTCCTGTCGTTAACATTGACTGGTGATAAAAGTGAAATTAAATATATAATTAATAGTTAAAACAGCAATATTATAATTAAAACAAGTGTTAAAAACCCTAATTCATAAGTGAAATGTGAAGGTGACAATCAAATCAGTGTAAAAACTACGAAAATCATCAAATTATATTGTCGATTAAAAGTGTTGAAATAAAAGAAAATAAACATAATAAACGAACAATACATAAAAAATAACTGACTAATAGTGAATTACTTACAGTGGGAACTAAAACCGAGTGATAAAAGTGAAAAAACTATAAATATATAACCTATAAATTCGCAGTCATTCAACCACCAAAGAATTTTAATTAAAAACTCAAAATAGTGACATCTAGCGGTTAATAAGAGAACTTTGTTGTAGATATATCGAAATATTGATCTGGTTTCCGCTA
>JAEBDU010006370.1:0-30081 GCA_016802625.1 Heliconius numata | reverse complement strand
ACAATAATTATCAACTTTAACTTCTTTGTTAGTATTTAATTTTTTTTAATTTGCTAATTGATATTGTTATTTTGAATTTCTTAAGGTTCGAGAGGATATGCCATAAATCCGGGATATTTCGTTGATACTTTTTTGTTTTTTATTTAGATCTTCGAACGCAAGTGCTAAGCTATCTTCTGTCCAGCTGATGTGGCGCGGCACCACGCCTGGCTTTATACTTGCGAGGCATTTTGCTGTTGAGAATTTATTTTATTTAAGATAAACTATAGTAAAGCCCAATAAAAATATTACCAAGAATGAAAAAAATAACTAAGAAAAAACCTGTTTGCTCGTTAAAATGTGTAGTTACGGATAGTTGCCCCAGGGCAACAATCCGCAAAAGACAGTAAGGCAACTATCCTTTTTGATACGGATACTTGCCCTTTTTATTTACAAAATAAATAAAACATATTTAACAACAAAACGTTTATTACAGTGCAATTTAAACTCTAATGCAATCAAAGAAATTATTATTTTATTGAAACCGCAATTAGTTATAATTATATTTATCGGAGATTACTTGCCGATATAATTCTGACGCTCGTCAAAGTATCGTCGCGGAAGATTTTTACTCACACGGACAAAACTCGGGCACCTATTTCGACAGCTGATGCGGCAACGAGTCCTACGCGGGGGGCGCTTCTTATTATGATCAAAAAGAAACACTGACAACACGTCTAACATAGAGCATTTGAAACTGAGGCATGTATCCGTCCGAGGCAACTATCCGGGTTTTACCCTATAGTTAAATTAAATCAAAAATGATCATCTCGATATGGACTCATACTTAAGTACACAATTCCAGTATTATTACATAGGTATATGTTAAACTACCCTACCTACCCTCTTTTTTGAAAGTCAGTTAAAACGAAAATTTATACGGTATACCACAAATACAACTCATTTTCAACCTATTCTTATTATATTTCCAAACGTCAAAAGAAATGTACGCAAAATGGCGTTTGCCAAATAATGGTTGAAGATATATTCAAATGCGCTCTGCCCTTAGATGGACCCTCGTTATATAACGTTTTATCGCTGTACGAATACGTAAAACTATGCTAATAAAATGTTTGATTTATAGAAATAAATAAAAAAGGGCGGAACGGGCCCGCGGCGGTACACCCTTCATATACGGTTATGTTTACAATATCCCAGAATAACTGAGAAAAAATCTTAATATTCACACATCTACTAGGTTAACGTAAGTAGCAGCTTAATAGTTCTTAATAGTTCCGCGTAACGGCTACCCCGTTACCCGGTACGGGAACCCATTGTTAAGACATTCCGTTCCCCATGCCTCAGCCGATTTTCGAGACATTGTATGTTGATTAGCGTAACCCAACGACTTATTTCAAGTAAAAAGACGTGGTGGACTTTTCTTCATTGTAAACTTCAGTTATATTCGAACCCACAATACAGTCAACAATACATACAAATATTACTCTCTTTATTAATATAGAATTATACATATATAAAAAAACTCTTTCTTTACTGCGACAAACAATGCACAGACAGAACAACGCGGGGTAGAAAGATGAAATTCGATTTTTAAGTTATAAGGGGAATTCCCGAAATCGCTATGGGAACTGGTAAAACCGGATTTACCATTTTACCTAGAGTACTACTGCTTATACAGTA
Source organism: Heliconius numata (assembly GCA_016802625.1). Lineage (NCBI taxonomy): Eukaryota > Metazoa > Arthropoda > Insecta > Lepidoptera > Nymphalidae > Heliconius > Heliconius numata. The sequence continues at coordinate 28,401 of JAEBDU010006370.1, read as the reverse complement.
AGATATATACTATACTACTACTTATATAGTAAAATATATCTTATACCTTAGATAAAACATTATAGATCGATGGTGGCCGCGGGCGTATTCCCATTATGTTAATACTTGGGCCGGTGGCCACAAAATGTTTGCTTTAGCCGTGTCATTCGCAATATCACTGTTTGATCTGCACAGTAATATCAGTTTTATATTTATTTATCGTTATTTATTATTATTTACTTACGTGGAATATTCAATTGTGTTCTTTGTTTTTGTTTGTATAAGTCTTTTATATGTAAATGCATACGTAGGTGTAACTGGGTCTGATTGTAAACAGGATGGTTGTAGGTTCTATTCTCACTCGAAGGAATTCATAGTTTTCATTACTATAATCTGGCAAGGCAAATCATAGCATCTGTTTCCGTTACTCAACACAGTATGTTACGACTCCGGGCTAAAATGGAGAACGGAGAGTTTCTTGATTTACAAAAATGTAAGAAAAGTTATTTAAATTAATTTAAATACCATTATTATACTACCTTTTTATTCATTTTACCCTTCTGTACAAAATTCAAATACTTTTCTTATATAGTGCTTCTCGTAAAATCGTTTCGCCACAATGAATCATGTTTAGCTTAATAATTCATTGTAATAAATTCTTTATGGAACCTTTTATTAAAACTACAAAGTTTACAATATTTTTACGCTTAAAACAAGTAGTTTAGGCCACCTGCGTTTAGGAAAGATGAATTAAAGCACCGCTATATATTCTGATATGAAAAAATATGTAAACGACATTGCGGCACAATAGTGGTTACACAACATGCTTTTTTAACTTCACGTTATGACCCATACAAATTAAGATATGTAGAGGGAACCCGGGAACCTAGTTTTAAGATACTCTGTTCTCTATTAACACACTTCTGTTGGCCACTTTTCATCAAATTCTCGAGGCATTGCATTGTTTTGCGACATGAAAATATTCAATACTAGCGGCCCGCTCGCGGCTTCGCCTGCGTCTTCATGAGTACCTACGTCCTATAAGTGACGTCCATGCAAAATTTGAGACTCCTAGCAACTGTAGTAACGAAGTTTCATACAAACTTTCAACCCCAAAAACAACCCCTTAGAAGTCGAATATTGCAAATTCCCGTCTTAGCGAGCACCTACGACCTATAAATAACTCCTATGCAAAATTTAAGATTCCTAGCACATGTAGTTTCTGAGATTTCGTGATGAGTGAGTGACCTTTCGATTTTATATATATAGATTTCACTCCTCTTAGTGGGAATCGAACTCACAACCATTACGTTTACAGTCGCATGCTTATGCTTACGCCATAAAAACCTATTTCTCTCTGGCTATTCTGCTACAAGTTAAAAGGATACCTATTCAAGAGTCCCCAGGAGTATTAGAACTCATAACCATTGCTATTAAACAAACTTACGGCATATTTAGCACGGCGAGTCGATTTCAGCATGTTGTAATTTGTCGAGGGAATTTCATAGTAGTAGTAGAACAGTTATTCCAGAAATGATATTTTACAGAGCAAAGCCACGCTCTCAACCTAACGATCGTCGTCTCACCTGACCGCGGCAGTAATTGGTGCCCAGCGTGGTACCACTGGCAACGCCAGGAGTAATTAACATTTATATTACATGTCAATTTTAACTTTTTAAAAAAATATATTTTCGTTGGAACGAAGAAAATAGTTTAATATTTGCATATTTTTTTTTTAATTTGCATCACTTAATTAAGATTTTATAATGGCAAGGTGCTTTTGGTCCATTATGGAATATGGTTTTAAAAGAGTTGGTTATTCTTACGTCGTTTTGTGGTGTATGTAAATTAATTGAGAAATATAATTAATGTTCGGTTTATTTTTCGTTTAATAGAGATTTTTTAAATGGTTTAAATGTAGTTAAATATTTTTTTTATTTATTTTCTTTAATTTATACTTAAGAATATTATACTCATGTATTTTTTATACATTATTCGGATTTCGGATTGAAAACAGAATTTTCAATTCGAACCATTAGTTCCTGAGATAAGCGCTTTCATCTAAAACAAACTAACAAACCGCTTATTTTTGGACGATCGTATTTATTAAATCTGTACTAATATTATTATTAGTATAGATTCAAGAAATTCACATACGTTGTCTAGCAATTTGGAACAAGTCTTTAATATCCAGGTCGTTCATGTTCACGAATAAGTTAGGTTCGTTCAATTATCTGGTTGGGCTGGCTGATTGTATACACGTACACAGCAAACTTTGACTGGTTCCGACCACCAGTTCTACTTCCATGCAAAACTTTGATACACTTTGTTGCTAAGCCAATGTATTAGAATCAATTATTTCTGGTAATTTGTTTGGTGGTAACCTTAAAATGTCGTCGATTTAAGCACGATAGTTGAGGGTTCGATCGCCACTCAACACTCAATCCTCAAATGGGGAATGGAAAGAGGGTCTTAACATAAGGTTCGCTCTGCCTACTTGGTATTTGCGAGATACAGCGTGAAGCTTATATGTATACTATTATTTAATTATTTTCTTTCTAGCTCTGATAACAAGACATAGTGCGGCATTAGGTTTCACCACTCAACACGCAATATCTCGAAGACAGGACAGTCAGTAGGGTAACAGAGTGTCTTATCACTAGGTTTCTTCTGCCCACCCTGCAATATGCGAGATACTTCGTGAACCCTAGAAAATCAAAGAAAAATTTGTGTAATTTCTAAAAACAATCCGTTTACAACTCTAAACATTCACTCAGACATTGTAGAAGCGAAACTTATAATTGCAAAACAAACGCTTATTGCTTTGAACGAAGGTTGTTAACCGACGTGCGACGTCCAAAATATTACTAGCGCTTAAACTAGAAAACTAATGTTGAAAATGTGGTTTTCATTTTCACCTGTAAGTTTTTCTTCTATAATTTTAATTAATATTTAAAACATCAAAAGGTATTTAGTGAAAATTATAATTTTATTCTTGTATCCTACATATAGCAGGATAGACAGAGGGAACCTAGTATTCTCTCTCTCAACTCTTCGCTGCATTTTGTCTTCAGAGCGAAGAAATTAAAATAATTGGCTCCCCTCGAGTGGGAGTCGTATACACAACCCTGCTTACGGTCAGACACTGTGCCACTCGAAAGATGAAACCACCAAGACCTCAATGAGAACTTTTTATTATGCCAAATTCGGTTCAAAATCTGGCTTTTCTGCTTTCCGGAGAAAAAGATACAGTACTATACAAATAAACATTTCCCCAGAAGTATTAGAACCTGTAACCATTGTATTTAGAGAGACTTATAATATATTTAGAACGATAGACTCGATTTCAGCATATTGTAATTTATCAAGGGAATTTGATAGCATAACAGGCGACGTCTACATCTAAGGCTTTCCCGCTCATACAATATGCACAACGTAAATTCCATGCATCGATTAAAGTGAATGCCACTTAGGCGCTTAATAACTTTGAATCAAAATTACTTGTGGATGGAAATTATGTTTAAATATTTGTAGAGGAGCTTCACGCTCTTTCCCGCGTAGCAGGAGGGGCAGAGTGAACCGAGTGTCAATACACTTCGTTCCTTATTTTATGGTGAAAAACAACAATAATTGGTCAAATTCAATTTTATCTCGCTGCCCCACTGCTTCGGAACCTCATTTTTATTCGAACTTCACGCTGTATCCCGCATGCAACAGGGCATGCAAAGGGACCTCAATGTTCAGATACTTCGTTCCTCACAATCCGCTAAATTCTAGGGGCATGACGGGTTGAGTGGCGGAACACAACGCCGTGCTTTGCATCGATACCAAAGCGAAGAAATGAAAATATTAAATATTTAATTTCCTCGAGTGGGAATCGAATCCACAACCTCTCTAAGACCACTCATATTAAGCAATTTTATATTTAAAGCATAACCGCACTTAGTATGCATACAACAACTGTCAGTATCGCTTGGACTTCAGAACATGAATAAATTAAATTAAGCCGGACTTCGCAGCAAATATGTTATTTAAACGCAATCATAATCCTGGGTTGGTTTGGTTTTGGTGGTGACTTACTGTTGCAATGGGGTTATGGGTTCAATTTCCACTTAAGTAATATTAAATTATTAATATTTCGTAGTAGGTTTAGGTAATATACATTATCTGTGCTTATAGATATGCTTATATTATAAAACTCAACTAAGATTAACAGGGAAATGAAATTAGTCTATAAAAGATAACAAAAAAAAATATGAGGCCATAGTGGCGTGGAGAGAACGTCCAAAAGTGAGCACGTTGGTTGTGGGTTCGATGCTCCCTTGAAAGAAGGATTATATTTTATTTTTTCATTTATCCGCCCCTGTAGACAAAATGTAGTGAAGTTCCAGTAATATATATAGGTGAAAATATTAAAACCTAGAATCTATAACTAAAATTCTCCTCTTTAAAATTTCAGACACTATTAAATAAAATAAACAAAAAATTGACGAACTAACGAAATTCTCGTTAAAAACTCCTTTATGAAACGCTTGCGTCACTTCAATTTACACCCATCCTTAAAAAGTGTTCGATTCGGAGCGATCGAGGCTAAAGACCTCGCAAATTACTCAAAGTGCGAACAATCAGTGGCTTTTTGTTCTTCCCCCAATAACTTCCCTATTTCTATTTTAATGATTTTTGAAATTTCAAACAATATAAATAAAATTATAAATATGAAATATGGAGGATAGATGTTTCTTCCACTTTAATGCAAAAACTACTGAACGAATTTAGATAAATGTTTACAGCAATATAGCTTTATGTATAAACTATATTACTATAAAATTTCATCTAAAACGTATGCTAATATTTAGGTAAGGATTTGGCTATAATATAATAATTAAGTTTAAGCGGACGAAGCCGCGTTTGATTCTTGTGATACAAAATACGGTAAAGAGATAGAAGAAATAAATAAGAATGTTTATTGTATGAGTAAAATAAAGGCAATATTTTTATGGCCTTCGTGGCGTAGCGGCACATCGGACTGTAAACGCGACAATTGTGAGTTCGATTCCCATTAGAGGGAATAAATTATTTTTTATTACTCTGGTAACAAAACAATGAACGGCTTTAAGTCCCGCCACACAACATACAGTATATAGAACATTGGACGGAAAATAGGAAAACCGAGAAACAGAATGTCTTAATACTAGGTTTCTTCTGCCTAACTTGCTATAGTTTATTTTTCTCGACTACTAAGGGACCCTCCCTTAACAGTCGGGATAACCTCCTTCCTCCATATCTACTTTTTAAGTCAAAATATATTTGTGATATTACTTATTGCTAAATCTTCTTTTTAAATTCTTGTCTTTAAGACTCCAAATATTACCATAAAAAATGTTAAAAATACTTGGAAAAACCAAAGATATTTAATATTTTCCCACACAAACACACAATTTACAATACAAAAGTTAATATAACAACGATCACGATCTAAGAATCTAATAGAATAACAAAAGTTGTTTCAAAGTGAACTCGCTAATATAATTGTATTGCGGTGGAGCTTCCACGGCGTTATTAAGACGATCGTCACATAGAAAGTTTGTGACAATAATATCTTTTATACTCGTATATAATACTTATATGGCTTTTAATGAAAAAAAAGAAACTAATACATATCTTTAAGATTTTTAAAATTGAAACTGCTTATATTAGAACGAGTTACTAGCTCGTTTTTTGCAGCTTTACGCTGTATCTCCAACATAGCAGAGTATAGGCAGAAGAAACCAGGGAACCTTATGTTAAGACACTGCGTTCCTATTAGGACACTTCCGTTCCCGCTGTTAGCCGAATTCCAGAGGCAATGTGTGTTGAGTAGTAGAACTCACCGCCGCATTTTGCCTTCTTATCGAAGCAAAGAGATAAAAATATTAAATATTTCATTCGAGTGGGAATGGAACCCACAACCGTCCTGTTTACAGTTACAATCTTTTTCCTCTGCGCCACAAGTAATTTAATGTAAGAGCCAATACTTAATATAAAGAATTAAAACGTTTTTATACATATTTCACGAAACAACTATCAAATTGAACTATTTAGCTGCAATTCCGTATACATTTTGGCTTTTCACAAAGTTTGTCGAAGTTCTATCGCTACAGAAGTTCGAAGCACTACGCGTCTAGACTCCTAGATCCAGGATACAGTTAGAACGTGGAAGCCCTAACGATCGCTGCCACCTGACGTTACGTACAGGAAGTTTCATTTGCATTGCGAAGTCTCGATTAGTTTCTAATAGTTATTGATGAGTTTTATATTATGGTATATTCATTTTAGGTCAATATTTGTATGGTGATCGGTTGAACATGTTATTATGTTGTAGTGTAATAATTAATTATAATATTTTTCCTTAGGGAACCTGGGAACCTTCCCTGGCTGAACTCATTACCAAGCGAGAAAATGAAATTATTAAATATTTCATTTCCTCGAATGGGAACAGAACCCAAAACCGTCACGTTCACAGTCAGACGCTAGGCAACGCTTAATACAATTAAAACAAAAAGCAATTTTATAAAACTTCCACATATATAAAACCGTCTTAGTCTTAACAAGAAGTGCAAGGTGCTGAAATCCAATAAGTGCAGTTTACAAACACTTTGCCGGGATTACGGGATTTCGAAACCCGCAATTCCGGGATTATCGCAATAGAATCGAACCCAATCCAATCGGTAGCACTAAGCCTTTGAAAACTACTTTAAAGTTAGGAAAATATTCTTTAATACGAGAATAGTGTCAAAATGGTTATTTAAATTGTTTTTTTTTTTTTATAGATTCACGCTATATCCTCTATGTATTAGGGTAAGTAGAGGGTAGGTAGAAGATATTCTTTTCTCCGTCTTCCGCCCAATTTATTTCTTAGATATTGCATGTTGATTGAAAAAAAATAATTGAAATAAAATGAAAATATTTAATTCCTGGAGTGAGTCTGCCTAATTCTGGAGGCATTGCCGCCCTTTGTCTCGACACCAGAGCGAAGAAATGGAAATATAAACGTAAATAAATATTTCGCTTCCCCGAATGGAATTCGAACCCACAACCGTCGAGTTACAGTCACACCCTCGTGCTTCTGCGTCACGACGACCAACACACTAATTAATATAAACGTCTAAAATAAACTTACATATATATAGATACATATTATATTACATATATACATATATATCTCTATTCTACTTTAATCAAGTGCAGTAAGTTAGGTTCCAAGCTACAGTGAAATGCAAATGCTGTTCAGGCAATATTGCCATCCGTCACTGGAACATTTCGTTCTCATTCTTGAAAGAAATAGATTTAGATTTACTCCTCTTTTATTATTTTACTATAATTTTCGTGCGGCTTTGCCTGTTGTCATATAAAAATAACTTAGAATATGTAATACGCAACAGAAGCTCTCATGCTCTTTTGTTTCTGTTACATATTTTGTATTTTTGCAATTATATTGATGTAATATACACTAAAGCTCCAATAAATTAATTATTTAACGAAAAAAGATTTTTTCAACCATTAGTTCCAGAAATAAGCGTAACCAACCAAACAAACTCTTCAATTTTACAATCCATACCTATATTATAAATTCGAAAGTAACTCTGTCTGTCTGTCTGTCTTTTACGCAATCAGGCCCAAACCGCTAATGTAATTGTGATAAAATACTCATTTAGAGATACTTCAGGGTCTCGGGATGAACATAGGATACTTTTTTTCTCATATTTGTAATATTATCGATATATACCAATATATTAAAATACTTATTAATTTGACATGCAATTTATTCCGCCATGTTAATAACAACGCTAAGCGGCCGTTGCTAAGCAACGATTTGCAAAGTTTGTTGTAAGAAAACGTCACCCAAAATGAGCTTGCTTAACGCATCTCTTTATTGAAAACTGAAAATAATTTCATAAATATATTTAATAAATATTCGTACAGTTCAAGCGGGCGTAGCCGGGTTCAGGTCCACTAGTATGTTCCATATATTATTAAATTTTCTACTTAACTCGTATAATCAAGAAATTAAAAAAAAACAGAAGTCTAGAAGACATGAGATGAGAAGGTGCAGGAGTTGGGTCTTATAAAATTTTATGTCATCCTACCGACATTACAGCACGATGTCGGCACCCAGACAACGTTATATTGTATTTATTGTGCCTTTAATAGATATTGCTATAATAAAACTATTAATATAGTAATAACAATATGAAGTTCGTGTATTGATATTTGTATTGGAATAGTAATATTTGGTACTCTCATTGATTTAGTGAGGTGCTTTTAAGACTGCTTATGAGGGTCTTTTATTCTAAAGGGAAACAACCATCTATAAATTGCTAAATCGAAGATAAAAAAGTTAATAAAATAAAATAAAAATATGGAATAGATGATTCTAATCAAATTAAAACAGTGATTTAAGTTTAAGTTATGGAAATTGGGTGAAAAAAATTAAATTCTCATTATAATTACGGATTTAGTTTAGACGAAGAAAAGAGTACGGACCATATGTCTGTAAATCTATCAAATTTTAAATTATAATAATAATTTTAAAAAAAACATCAGCTTTCTTCTGCCTACCCTCCTATACGCGGGATAAAAAGATTAAGGTCTCGCAAATTGTAATAGCTGATTCTAAACACATACCTATATTGTTTTCATTATATATACATATAAACTCACCCTCAGAGATAGATCTCAAAGAGATTAACCGCTTACTTAGCTATCTAGAACACGTATATGAATATTCGATTTGTACAAAAGAAACATCGTCAAAGCTTATTTTCATGTTACAAATAACTTTTCTATAACTATTTTTCATTATTTCTGAAATAAAAAAAAATATTATTCTTAGGATAGATACATTTGAAACACGGTACGTATAAGACGGATTTCAAATTAGAAAATCGAATTAATTTTAAGTAAATTAATTAAAAGGCTCTTTAATAATTACTTACATACATAGTACGTGTATTCAATTCCACGAAGTTTTGTGACAATTTTCTTACCTGTAATAAAAGTAAATTTTATTAATTATAAAAATATTAATCTAGAATTTGATGGAAAGTGGGGAACGAAGTGTCTTAGCACTAGGTTCCCTCTGCCTATCCTGCTGTATGTGAGACACAGTGTGAAGCTGATATATATAAAAATATTATTAAATCATTAAAATTACAATAATAACAATATTTTAAGCGTAAAAAAAATTACGTAGCCGAGTTTGAACCCTCACCTTTTGGAACTTTAGGTCCAGGGTTAATACCCTATAGGTTTTGATTACACGGTAATTAAATAGGCGAATCTTTTGATTGCGTTGACTTAGAAGCTCAATTTTTTGTGATATAAGGGTCTGTATTCTCACGATCTCGAGATAAATGGAATTGACAGACCGATAGCTGGACAACAAAGTGATCCTATAAGGGTTCCTTCTTTCCTTATAAATTGCGGAACCCTAGAAATATTTAATAATAAACATTTACACACTAAAAAGTTGCATTAAAAAAATTACAGCCCACAGTACTGTTTCTACATGGAGCAAACAACAAAGAAATCTAAAACATTCGCACGTCAACTTTTTATTGAGCCCTGTCGCTTATAAAATTTAATATTCATGAAATTATACCTCTCTACTGAAATATCTCTCAAAAAATCATGAAAATATACCTTATTCAAAATACAATAGAGTAGAAAATACATTAAATCGAAGATTTACATGTGATAAGTTGGAGCTGAAGGGCTTTCATGCCAGTGAGGTTCTGGAATGCTGTAAATATGACAATGTGTTTATTTTCTAAATTACATTTGCAAAAATCTAGATGGGTTTGTGAAGAATTATGAACTAGTAAGTTCCTTCTACATACTTTCTAAGGTACTATGTATGTTATGGGTGTGAGTGACTTCAAGTTCCACTTAGAAGGAGAGGGAGTGGAATAAATAATGTTCTCGTATTGAAAATATGTCTCTCTTTTTCCTAGTTTCACACTTTACTCCAAACGTAGGCAGAGAGAATGGAGCGTTAAGCGCTACGGCCTCTACGTACTTCTCTTGCCTCATCCACTGACATCAACACGCACGTGTTAGCCGTCTGGGGATCCTCCTCCTTCTTTTGTCCCTTTCCTCCGATCTTGCTTCATAAGTCTTAATAAATTATAAATCTTATAAAAATATTTTCGTTTTTCTTTTATATAAATTCCTTTTTTTTCATTTTTTCGTTTGGGTTCTCTTACTCTACAAGCAATATACTCGCCATCCACTCCATCATCTCTACATATACGGAAAGTAGAGAACGGAGAGGTAACCTAGATAAGGTTATCTTCCGTATATAACGGCAGATGTGTATTTATAAAAGTATATATAAAAACCTACCTATTTTAATAAGGAAGAAAAATAAATTTTACTAAAATTGTAAAAGATAGAAAACCCGTGTATTTAACTTCATAGAAATTCAATCCCACTTTCGAAAGTATTCTACGGACTTCTTTTCAATCGTTTGTACGTACGTGGTCTCAATATCTTGTAAGTACGCTTGAACTTTCTCACAAATATATATATATATATATATGTTGGTATATTGGTTAAGGTTACAGGTTCGACTTCCAGTTGGGGGAATTGACTCATTTCCCCGCTGTGCTGGTGCGTTCAGAACGTTGTATGTAAATGCAGGATATGGTGGAACCTAAATCAAATTGAAACCTAATTTTCCCCTTTTATTATTCTTTAAAAATAATTTATGAAATATTGTTTATTTAAACGTACAATAGAAATTTATAGCACTATCATTTATATCGAATATAAAACTGTCGTATATAAGCTGTGCAGTGCATTGTGTACCCTCATATAACATGCGAGGTTTCGAGATGGGTGGAAAGAGAATGGGAAGATTTTACAATATTTTAAAGTGTTTTCCATATAAAATATCATTTTGAATATATAAAAAAAAACTAGATTTGCCCTTGCTTGTTACAAATAGTATTTAATAAAAAATCAGCTTCACACATACAGCAAGTAAGCAAAGGAAGCCTGGTGTTACGATTCTCCGTACCCCATTTCTTGCCGAGTTCTGGAGGAATTTCGTATTAAGTGGCAGAGGCCAGATCGAGGAAATCAAAATATTAAATATTACATTCCATCCAATTCCATCAAACCCACAACCCGTAGTTACCCTACCCTACGTAGTTACCCTACCCTACGTCACGACTGCCCCCCAATTTTACTTATTTCAAGTAAATTTTATATAGAAAATGTATATTACTAGAGTGTCCACACCGTCGCTCGCTCCGGCGTCCGGACCAACTAGAGCTAATCCATTAAACCTCCACCGTACGTACGTAATTAAATCATTAACATTTATATGAACCTCACTTTATGAAAGGTATGGGATAGTATTAATTTCTCTCACCTTATGGAATTATGTTACATAAACGTGGAATGTATAGTCATATCTTTCGGTAGGGGAAAGAGTGTTTTAACAATAGGTTCCATGCTTAAAAAAACTGCTAAAAATATTTCACTTTCTAGTAAAAGAAAAATAGTTTTTTTTTATATATGACACATTTCTGCTCTCCTCATTTAGTGGCATTAGATGATGCAATTCTGTGTTGTAAAAAACTGTAGAATTCCTTTATTATATAAAAATTAAAACATACTCTTAAACATTCATTGGCTAGAAATCGAATCCACGATCTTCGTTTAAAACAGGGACCACTAAACGAAAGGGAAATTATGAGAAAATTAAAATAAGAAAGTAAATAAATTATGTAAATACATATATATAATCTTTTAGCAAAAAACGTAAACGTTTTTAAACTGGTCACCCCACTCGACCCCGCGGCCGCGCTGCCATTAGGGAATTAAGAGCTTAAAACGGACGTTTTGTATAATAACACGTTACACGGCAAAGCCTGAATTGTAACACGCAATTGAATCTAATTTACCCTACATTAAAATATTTTTCTAGTTCAGATACCCAGAGGGAACCCAGTGTCAAAACACTATATTTTCCCACTTTCTGCCTAGTATCCGTTAGTAGCAATGGGAACTTCAACGCCGCGCACGATCTCGTTACTAATCCAAGACATAATTAATTTCCTCTTATGGGAGTCGAATCCACAAGCATTGCTTTTACAGTCAGCTTTTCCACTGAGCCATAATGGCTTCTATTACCATTCAAAATATCGAAAAATAAATTGAAAAACTAAAATCAATTGAAACTACCAGGAAGCGAAACTTTAACGTCACGTTACAACACAATCTGGAAATAGCTATGTTCGCACTTTTGTTGTATTTCCACATAAATAAGAATAGCTTGGACGAGCCTGGAAATTTACGATCGCATTTTGATGTTGTAGGCCTTTAGAATATAAAATGTTGTATGAGTTCCTTGCTATCAGTTTTGATTAAATTATTTTCTTATATATCTGCAATAATTCAATGAGTAATTTTCGAATTGTCTTCCCATATTTTTTACTTTTTGGTATATTTTTATTATTAAGGAGGAATAAATTTTATATTTACAATATAAATTAAAAATCAAATACAATATTTAATTTCATATCTTAAGATCTTTCCTGAGATAACTCTGAAGTTAAGAGCGATTTATAAATATTGGTCTAAGTCAACACCTTATATCATTAATTTTGTCCTTATAAGGACCGCGTCTGATTGTAAATGTAACGGTTATTGTGATAGGTTCGATGCCCACTTAGGGAAATTAATGATTTTAATTGTCTTTTTTTCCCACTCAACACACAATGTCTCAAAAATTTTACATTGCAAAACGGTGTGTCTTAAAACTAGGTGTACTAGGGTTGTTAATTATATACGGATACCTAAAATGTAATCTAGAATCTTACTATTTTAATTAACCGACTTCTGTAAGAAAAGGAGGTTATCAATACGACTGTATGTTTTTTTTTATGTTTGTTACCTCATAACTTTTATGCGACTGGGTGAACCGATTTGGATAATTTTTTCTTCTTCGACTTCAAAATTATAAAATCTTTGTAAAAATATTTTTCAATTTTTAGTTCCTTGTTAGAAGTCGGTTTTTCTTTTTATTAAAAATTTATTTATTTAAAATAAAAAATGTTTTCTCTATATGTATTATTAACATTCTACTTTAGATCTCGCAGAAATTTTTTATCACGCATCTTACACTTCACTGAAGCAATTCTATGAATCTAAACTCATGTAATTCACACACTTCCCATATAAACAGCTATTTGATAGCGTTGTTACTTTTTGTGTTCCCGGTTATCGTGCTTATCAAGTTTTATGTATTTGTGAGTAAAGAAATATATATGTCCTATTGGAATCTTTAAGTGGGGAACCTAGTGTATTAACACTAGGTTCTCTCTGCCTACCTTGCTTTGTGCGGGATACAGCGTGAAGCTGATTTATTATTTTAATCTTAAAGCTATAGATATATAGAGTATCTTATATTAAAATTTCGAGTAAAACTTTTGATTTTAGCGGGATTTGATTTCCCAAAAAGGTGATGTAAAAATAAAAAGATTATTTTAATTTCCCGCTTTATATCTATTTGGGTAGCCAGAGAGAATATCCCAAACGCAATACCATCGACCACCCCCATATACCCTTTTGTGGTATCATAAAAAAATAAGTATTGCTTATCAAACTGAGACTAACTTATTCTATCAAAACTATCAAAATTAACAAAAAAAAACTCCTAAAAAAAATACAAGAAATTATTTAACAAGCTCATTTTCTTTCAGCTTCTCGCTGTATCCCACATGTAGCAAGGCAGCCTAGTGTTAAGACACTCCGCTCCTCGCTTTCCACTCACTTCTGAAGATATTACTTGTAGAGTGGCGGCACTCAACGCCGCGCTATGCATCAATACGAGAGCGAAGAAATGAAAATATTAAATACTTCACTTCCTCACCTAGGAATCGAACCTACAACCTGTCGTGTCTACACGCATATTCCCCTGAGCCTCGTGACCTCACACGAAGTATATTATAATAGATGTAAAATATAAAAGCTGTCAACAGCTTAACGCCATCCTAATACAGGCAGATCAAACCTGTTATAAGAGACAAAAGGCTGGATTATCCGCAATATTAAAAATTCGACGAAACAAAGCCTTAGGGGAAGCCATAATTTCTCCATAAGCTCTACGTCATTTAATAAGTGTATCTCGTTTATGTTTTATGGGGTTTTAGTAACTGGTAAATATTTTAGTATAATTAAACGAGTTCAAAATAGACTTTTGTAGAAAATTTAGGAAATATATATTTTTTTATAATTAAACTTATATTTGACTAGGTTTTAAATGCGTCTTCGTCTCTAACATAAAAATTAAAATAACTACGAGTTATTTAGGACACATACTAAGTACCTGAGGTAAGAATAGGACAGCAGGTACAGTGGGTTACACTGATACAATAAAACACTAAAGGATTTTTTGAACTAGACCAACCAAATAAGCATTAATATTTACAGATTTTAGACTAGCACTAAATTTAATATTTTACTTAATTCATTTGCAACTTACAATTATTTTGAAGTAACATTAAGAACAACTCAAAGATATCTATATATGTAATTATATTATATGTATATAATAGAAATAGTATGTAGAGTCAATCAAGCACTCGGCAACGAGGTGTGTTGGTTCCGTGAGAATATTACTTCCTATCCGCATTCATTAAGCATTGTGTTTGTCAGTAAATATTAAATAGTAAGTATTGGATGAATGTTCATATTATTTGCAAGTTTTAATCTTTCTTTTTATTCAGTGATTCCTTTTAATGTGGAAGAAATACAGAAAGAACCTAGTGATGCATCACTTTCTATTATTTTTTATCAGCTTCACGTTTTTTCCCGCATAGCTGTATAGATATTTGTGTTGCACACGTACTGAAAAAAAATAATTTATATTACTTTTGATATCTTTGACCTTTTAATGTCTTCTTCTTCCTGGCATTAATCCCGGTTATTGCCAGGGTATGCCTTTCTATTCAAACTACTCCACTTTGCACGTCTTAACTACGGTTATGGTACTTTGGGCACTTAGAACGTGTCATATGTCATACACAACTTTCAGTTATTTCCATTTGTTTATACAGACAAAGTAGCAGGTAAAAGCGAGTATAAAAAAATATTTTAGTAATCTACTAACGTGTTTTCACGATAATGAGGGTAGTTTTTCATATACCGATGGTGGCAATTTTCTTTAAGCACCGATAAGTACTTCCGGTCACGAAGATCATGTAAATCACCCAATTAGGCTTATTAAATGGTTTCATTTTATTTATTTTTTCATAAAAATAATATTATAATTTGACTTTCATTTTCAATACTAAAGTCATATTTTTGTTTTAATAAAAATAAATTATTAGAACTTTATTATAATTAGGGTAGGCAGAGGGAACCTAGTGTTAGGACGCTCCGTTTCCCACTTTCGAAATTCTGGAGGCCTAGCGTGTTAGGCTGCGAAAATCAATGCTTTGCCTTGACATCAGAGCAAAGAAAATGGAAGTATAAATTTATTTTTCCAGTGGAAATTGAACCTATAACCAGCCGCGTTTAGTCACACATTGAACCCCTGCGCCACAACTGGCCTCAAAACATTGAAATATAATAAATAAGAAATCATTCTTAAGTAAGCCAGATGAAATCCTTTGAAACAATATTATTTAAAACTCTAAAAGTAAGTACAATGAAACTTTGTTCAGAAAACGAAATAAATCTTCGTCGAGTCTGTGACGGTGACTACTTTAGACTTGAAGAACGTGCCTTGTATACGACGGATTAAAGTGAGGATATATTGTTTAGATATAAAAGCGCGGCGTTTAGTTTCGCCGACAACATGGCGTACAGTGGGAAAAGGAGTGTTTTAACACTAGATTTCCGCGTTTCCATTAGCTACCCTGCTAGGTGCAGGATACATCGTTAAGCAAAAAATTAAAATAAAACAGCTGCTTTACACGTTGAGGGAACCTAGTATTAAGATTCACTATTCTCATTCCGCCGACAAATTTTCAAGACATTATGTGTTGATTAGCGAAACTTAACGCCGCGCTATAATCTTGTTACTAGAGTAAAAAATTGTAAATTATAAATTCCCGAAAGTGGCACTCGAACCCACAACCATCACGTTCACAATTAGACAGCTAAAAGTAAATAAAAAAAACCTATTAATTTACTCAGCAATAATAAATAACAATAGACCACTAGAACAACGCACGATGCATCTAATGGTACAGATGGTGCAAAATAAATCTACCACAGATGTACCAAACGATCAGACGTTGATTTATTTTGTCTTGGAAGTGTCTGCTATTTTGCATGCTTTTTCTGTATACCAGGGAAGGCAGAGGGAACCTAGTGCTTAGCAATGGTCCCCAATTTTGCCTAATTATCAAGACATTTATGTGTGGAGTGGCGGAATTCAAGTCCGCGTGTTGCCTACCGAAAAGTGAAATAAGAACAATTTATTTATAATTATTCCCAATGAGGAGATTGAACCCACAGTCATCGTGTTTGGAATCAAATGCTATCTTATATCATCACGATAGCCTCAAAATAGCATCAACATATTTTTTTGTTCCATTTCATCCTGTATACCATACATAGCAGGGTAGGCAGAGGGAACCAGGTCCCAGGTTTCTTCTGCCTACCCTGCTATGTACAGGATACACCGTGAAGCTGAAAAAAAGTTCCTCCAAAACATTTCCACTTTCTGAAACTGGGAGAGCTGTTCCAGATCTTTATATCTGTACTGTTTACGATCTGAGACGCCACTGTATTTCCCGGCCATTGTCGTTCTTCAACACAATCGATCTGGCCACATATTGAACGTTAGTTACTTGTAATACACAATGATTTACATTTAAAACAACTTTACTTTGTATTTTGTAAAGGGCAACGGAGTGTCTTAAACTATGCTCTCTCTCCGCCTTCGCTGCTATATACATGAAAGAAGCGCAAAACTGTAAAATATTTAAAGCAAATTTTGTTTGTAATTATTAAATGTGTCTAAAATATTATTATTGTCTGAAATACAAATACATTCAATTATATTTAATTGTAATGATAGAATACAAAGCGAGACGGCAGGTTCTTCTTATGGCAGGTGCAGGGTAATTAATTATCTTCATTGTCTCGCTCTGGTAAGAAGACAAAGCGTGGCGTTGAGTTCCGCCACTCATGCAAAAGTTGAGCGCGAACAGCATTAGGTTCTCTCTGCTTATCCTGCTGTATGCGTGATACAGCGTGAAGCTTTTTCTTATATAATAGAAATCTGACTAAACCCTTCCAGATCGTTATATCTCGAAGACGTTGTCTTACAATATAGAGACGGTAGCATTACTAAGTAATTGTTATTCTATACAAGAGTCAAAGTAGTTTTCTTGGAACAGCTTTCTGAACACACTCAATTGAGGGAATTTTACAAAATATTATTTTACAAATTCTATTCTATTTGCGTATGTTACGACAGTTCAGTTCAGTTGTAATATAAAAATATAAGTACATTTTGAAAGAAAATTTTGTGTAGAATGAAAAAGTAATAAGATAAAATAAATAAAGAAACCGAATGTTGGCATAATTTTAATAGGTTCGATTCTTAAGCCAAAAACCTAAAACATGCGTAAATAAAGTTAGAGAGTAATATTACGAAGCTCTAAGATATAATAAAGATTAAAAACATTTGGGGCCATCGTAAGACCACAAGCGTCCGACTGTAAGAGCGATGACTGTGGGTTCGATTTTCACTCGGGCGAATGAAGTATTTAATATTTTCATTTTTTCTCTCTTCTCTGTCAACGAGGCAAAGCGCAGCGTTGCGTTTCTGACCCACTAAACACACCCTACATTCGGCGGAAAGTAGAGTATTTTTTTACAAGTATTTTTTATTATTTACCTACATGTATTTTTATTTATTTTGTCCTATACCAAATGAAGTACTAAATTGTTAACACCTCGAACAAACCTCAAAATAGAAGTAGCTGTCAGATATAATAGTCGTTAAACTGAAAATAATTATATTTCGCTTTCACGCTCAAACTCCCGTGACAATTTTGACACGCTAGATATCAGGCGCTCGTTAAAACTTTATACGACTAAAGCATACATACATTTGTATACCGTACATAGCAGGTAGGCAGAGGGAATCTGGGAACCTAATGTCAAGATATTCAGTTCTCCATTAAGACACTTCCGTTGCCTATTTTCCGCCCAATTCTTTAGGCTTGTCGAGTGGCGTAATTCAACGCCACTCTTTGACATCCATCTATATTCTTATATACCTACATAAAACAAGAAGCATTTTGATGATGTACGCCGTATAATTATTATTAACTAAGGGACATGGATGAATTGAATTTCGTCACCCTATAGAAAACAGCACTATAAAATAAGAAAAATGGAGAGCGGAGTGTCCTAACATACGATTCTGTTTACCCACCCTGCTATTTACGGGAGATTTATGTAGATATCAAAAATATTATAGGTTTCTTATCATAAATGTTTTATTTTAAGGATAATCAACGAACCTTCCCTTACGCAAGTGGCCACAGGATCTATTACGAAAACGACGATAGTATTTACGTAATATTGCGTTTTACGGACGTAGTGTACCTACTTGCGAGTATTAATAGATCTTCCTGTTCGAACTAGATTTTCTAACTTTAATTTCTTATATTATGCAACATAATTAACTTGTCGTTTATTAATCCTTATATAAATAATGTTTAACGCCTTCACATCTTTAACTTTTAGCCTTTACTTTTCTATTAATATTATAGGTCCGAAGAGTTTGTTTGGTTGAACGCGGTAATCTCAGGAACTCATGGTTCAAATTAGAAATATATATTTGTATATCCATTTATCGATTACTATATAATCTAATCTAATACCCACACTTTTGAACAACCTTTCAATTGAAAGTTAGATTAATGCCGAAGCCAAGGTCGACCTACGTCTCTGATTTATTACCAAGTAAATGTTTCCAGTTCAACATAAATTGATTGATTTTACTTGGAACCACCATTTCCCAATGTGGAAGAAAAACAAATATACTCGATAAAGCCTTTCTAAGTAAAGATACAGTGGATTTCTTTTAGGGATTCCATAGACTAATGGAAAAAATGAGATTCTTATAGATTTATTATAGCTGTAAGTCTGTCTGTAGCAGCTATGCTATTCAGAAATTGCTAAGGAGTACACAGCTACGAGTAAAATTTTAAAACACAGTTGAAATTTTAAGTGCTTTCTTTCTTCATGAGTGAATCCGGCTCGCACGAAGCCACTTTTTTTTCACAACTATATATTGTATTTGTCAGCCATTCTAAGAAAAAGGGTAATGTTAGGAAAACAGTCGAAAAAGAAAATTAAATTTGTTTAATTTAATACAAATATTTGAATGTGAAACGTATTACGATTGTTATTTCGCCTTGAACTATGTAAAATCTTATTTACAAATGTTTGTATTTATTGCCAAAGGTATAGATAGATGTATCCTGTTAGACCTCAAGTGAGAATTACGTTCTCACAGCAAATGGCAAAGGTCGTTTGTTTAAATAAAAATACGCATTGACAGACATACGAGGACTCTCTGACCCCAACGACTTATATAAAGACATATATATAAAAAGTTTCACGCTTTTCTCCCATAGCAGATTCGGGAAGGAATCCAATGTTCTAGCGTTGTTATACGATCATCGATTTTAACTTTCATTAATATCCAAAAATAAAGATAGATAAGATAAATAATCTTTAGAGCTTTAGTTCAAAGTGTCCGAAGTAACTCAGGTACAATGGGTTACATGGAAAGAATACAAACCTACATACCTAACAAATACAACACAAAAATATCTTTCATTTTGAACCAGTAGTTCTTGAGATAAAGGCATTCAAGCAAACAAACTTATCTTTTATAATATTAGTAGTATTTCCTAAAAATAAAGATAGATGGCGTTAGCTCCATAGAGTAGTTATGGTTTTACGTTTCATATGCGACACGGTCATTAACTCCGCTTCACCATTGTCAAGAGCAAGGACGTTTAAATACATCGTTTTGAATGTATGAGTAATACAATTTGTTTGTTCTTCTTTTGTTTCTTTTAAAAATTCTTATATTTATGCGTTTTTTAAGGTTAAAAAAATTAAATCAGTAGAAGTTTCTTAAGACTAGGCTCCCTTTTAACCCCGCTACAATATTTCTCTGAATGGGAATCGAACCTAAAACTGTATTTACGTCTGGCTCGTAACACACGATGACTGTAGGTTAGATTCCCATTTGAAGTAATAATCATAAGTAATATTTCAATTGTTTCATTTTTCATACATTATTTCTCTGTGATAATAAGACAGTACGGCGATGAGTTACGGCACTTAACACACTATATCTCAAAAATTAAAAGGTCCGTCGGGTCCTTAAAATTTTAAAACACATCATATTCCGCACACAGATTCACTCTGTCTAACCCGCTTTGCGAGAAAAAGCGTGAATAGACAACTCCTATACAGAATTTCAAATCTATATATATAAAATCGAAAGGTCACTCACTCATCACGAAATCTCAGAAACTACAAGTGCTAGGAATCTCAAATTTTGCATAGGAGTTATTTATAGGACGTAGGTGCTCGCTAAGACGGGAATTTGCAATAATCGAATTTAAAGGGGTTATTTTTGGGGTTGAAACTTTGTATGAAACTTCGTTACTACAAATTCTAGAAGTATCAAATTTCGCATAGACGTCACTAGGACGTAGTCATGGAGACAGAAATTAATAATAACATAGTTCACGCGGGTGAAACCGCGAGCGGGCCGCTAGTAATCTATATATATAAAAGGACTTGTCCTCACTGACTGAGGTAAGACGCACGCACAGCTGTAACCGCTGTACGTAGAAACGTCAAATTTGGATAGATGATTACTTTCGTAATCTGGACATCCACTAAGAAGGGATTTTAAAAAATTTTAACCCTAAAGGGGTGAAATAGGGGTTGAAAGTTTGTATGGGAATTAATTTAAATTTCATTGAACATATGTTTCATGGTTTATTAGATTTCACCCCTAAATAAGCAAGCGAAGCTACGCGCGTCCGCTAGTTTTCTATATATATATGTACTGTACATATATATATTATTACTAAATCATAACTCAGTATGCAATATTAGAAAATTACTTCCGTTCCACCATTGTCAAGAGCGAGGACGCGGGCAGCGAATGCACAATAGTCTATAGCTGCGCTTTTCACGCTGGAACGACTCGAAATTGCTGGCGTGATTACTAAATGAAAATTTTAGCTGTACGAGTTTTCAATTTTGTATGGAAATATTGATTTTTATTTTCTGTTATAATATACGAGTAATGGAAAATATTATGGTGTTTTTTATTATGCTAAAATATATAAGAAATCGCAATAAACATAAGTGTTTGTTTTAAGGGAAAAAGTTGTAATACATTCTTAGTTCCCTATATATAGCAGGTTAGGCAGAAGGAACCTAGTGTTAAGACACTCCGTTTTCTATACCTCTCAAATGAGTGATGATTAGCGGAATTCCACAACATCCCGCTTGTTTTTGTTATCAGAGCTAGAAAATGAAAATTTATTCCCCAAGTGAGAATAAGACCCACCATCGTCGCGTTTAAAATCACACGCTTAACCACTGCGCCATAATTAAATTCCATTTAAATTTTGATTATTTTTTCTGTTAATTGACATATTATGCATAGGCAATCACATAACAATGGAATAATATCTGATTGTAAGCACGATGTTTGTGGGTAATAGGATCGATATACCCTCAGGGGAATATTTATATTTAAAATCGAAAAATCGATAGAAATTGGGGAACGAAATGCTTAGGTATAATAATATACTAAGTTTCCTCTATATAAATATAGGATAAAGAGTGAAACTGAAAAACAATAAATTTCACAACTTGCCTAAGCACGCTTAAGTCAACCAAAAAAAATATTTAAGCACTTATGTAAGCTAAGCTAAGTCTAGCTTACTATGAATAATTTTCGGTAAAAACGACTTCTTGGTTCCTTGGCCTTGAGACGAAAGTAAGTGAGCTGAGAGATTTTAATGAGTCACTTACTCAGGGTAGGGGGTAAACCACCCCGTCACTAGCGATGCAAATGTTGTTTGAGATTTTTCTTCCTTTCTTTTAGTATTATGCAAGTGACAGCAGTAAATAAAGGTTTTTATAAAAGATTAAAGGAAATGCAAGACGCTGTGTTAAAAGTAAAGATGTGAGTAGATGGAAGTAAAATTCGTCGAAAGTGGGGAACGGAGTGTCTTAACACTAGGTTTCCTCTGCCTATCCTGCTATATGCGGGATACAGCCTAAAGCTGATTTTTTTTATATGGTTTTTTATTGTTTATTATATTCTGTTATGCTTTCGAGTACTTCCGCTACTCCTCAAGCAGGGTCTAAATTTGTCAGAAGTTCTTTTAATTTGAGAGCGGCCGAGAATATTTTAGCTGTTGTCTTGCCACTTTACAGAGAGAATTTTGTTTATTTCAATTCTCAACGAGTTCTTGATTAAAAGTTGTATTTTTAATTATTTATATAAAAGAAGAGTATAATAAAATTATAATTTATATATTTTAAATATATTATAGAAATTATTGTTTGGAAGATCCACTTATATTGACTGTATATATCACACATTCACATATGGAATCACACATTTACACACATATAAATATGAACATACATTTACATTTGTGCACACATATTTGTATTTACATTTGTGCATACATATATTTATAGAATCATATAGAGTTCAACATTCTTATATATAAACACACTTCCACACTCACTCAAAGGCCCAAAGTCAAATTTTCCAGATCACACTAAAACGGAAAAATGAAAATATTTAATATTTCCCTAAATGGGAATCGAATCCACAGCCATTGAGTTTACCCACTGTACCACTACGTCACGACGACCTCGCCCTAATCCGATATATTTTTTTTTGTATAATTTACAAGACAATTGCTACTATTTTCAGTTCAGTTGAAATTTGCAGTTCTCTAGGGAGAGCGTTTTATTCCTATGAATTTCAAATGAAAGATATACCTGAAAATTTTCACAGCAAAATATGGAAATAACAGAAAATTTTGTGTGAAAATGTATGAACAAGATACGTATTGGTGAAGTGGAGAATTTTTCAGGTATGTTTTTACATATGTTAGGTTTTACTTTTATATAAACTTTCAGGCTTTTTGTGAAAACATTTTAATATGGCAACCGTAACTATTACTTTAAGTTGCGGTCTTTATCTTTTTATATATTCCTTTATTTTTTTAACTTCTTGCTGTATCCCGTATATAGCAAGGTAGGTTAGAAAGAAAGTGTAGTGTAGTGTAAAAACACTCCTTTCCCCTGACATCTCCGATCGAGGAAATGACAATAGAAAAAAAACAAACGCATATACATGGAAGTACATAGTTGTTTTGACCTCCATCTTTCCCGGTCTGAATATGTCAATCTACTTTGTCTGACGTAGGTTCCGCCACCATGGAGAGTTAATGGGCGGAATATAGTGATAAATCACTTTTACTAAATGTAAGGCACTTACGTAACAATGCTTTATAACAATAAGCTATAATATTAAAATTTTACAAAGTAAAGCTTTTTCAGTTTCATCTTAATTTTACTCCTGTAGGAATGTATATGTATATTATTTATATTATTTATGACTTTATCCATTCATTAAATCACCTAGCACTATTAACTATCAAGAAAAGGAATCGAACTTACACTCATTAGAGCCATAAACTATAATAGTCTATAGTATATACCACAAAGGTCTAAGACTGTCTACATACATATATATAGTCATAATAATACATAATGAGGGTAGGTACGAAAGCACCTGTAATTGCATTCCCCACCCGCTAATGAAAATATCTCGGGCTTTCACCTACTGAAACTCGTACCGACGTTTGGAGAATGTTGTATTAATTTTTGTTAACGTATAAATAAATATAAGGTATTTTAATAGTTTAGTTTTTTTATTTTCCTTTGTATGTTTCTTTTTTATTTTTTTTTATTGATGCTCTGGGGCATGTCCAAAACCCTTATAAACTTTTGACAACTTTTTGATCTTCAGGTTCTTTTGAAGTCTATAAGTAGATGAATTTTATAAGACAATAAAAATAATAATAGTGCTAGATTGTGTTCAAAGAAACAAAATCTTCTCAGGATGAAATTAGAATGTAAGAAAACTGAGCATAAATGATTGTTTACTCGCAGATTTTCTTGTCTAAGCTTTAATTATTTTACATAGCAGTCTGAATTTGATTCATTTTTTTTATAATTGTTAGTTAATCCGTCAAATAGCACTTTAATTTAATTAGTTTCATATGTAAATATATTTACAATCGCCATTATAGGCACTCTATAGATTTTAACCACCAACCACATTTTTATAAAGTCACCCTAATTTACTTTAATATCTAAACTATAACTATGTTTTTATAATCTATATATATAAAATCGAAAGGTCACTCACTCATCACGAAATCTCAGAAACTACAAGTGCTAGGAATCTCAAATTTTGCATAGGAGTTATTTATAGGACGGGAATTTGCAATATTCGACTTCTAAGGGGTTGTTTTTGGGGTCGAAAGTTTATATGAAACTTCGTTATTACAAATGCTAGGAGAATGATAGACGTCACTAAAAAGTAGTCATGGAGACAGAAATGAATAATAACATAGTTCACGCGGGTGTACCCGCGAGCGGGCCGTTAGTATATTATAAACATATGTGATATGCTTCAAATTGTTTTCAAGTAAATAGTAACGGATCCAATGTCAGTATAAATTACACGCTCGTTACTGAACATCTGAATAAATGGCGTTATTACTAATTGTCGCTAAAGGTCGAATAATTCAAATGTATTGAAAATATATATAATTATCTAATAATAACTTTCAATAAAAAAACGGACTTCAAAACAGTAACCTTTGCAAAACCACAAACAAGAAAAAAATACAGTCGAGTTGACAACCTCCTCCTTTTTACCTAAGTCGGTTAAAAAAAGCAAACAGCAGTTTTACACTCTATCCTTTATATAGCAGGATACGCAAACGGAACCTAATGTTTAGTCACTCCGGTCCTCATTTTTATTTTGAATTCAACATGGTTAATAAAACGAACCCAGTGCTTAGATATTCCATTCTCCTATGTAGAGAAAATACAGCGTGAAGCTAAAAATCCTTTTGTATTTAAAAATCAATACAATTTTAAACATATTTTGCCGATCCTTTACTATCATTAACCGTATCTCATTTCAGTGGAGCTATTTACATTATCCGATGGTATCTAAAAGTGGATATCATTGCTTCATTGCTGAGGTTGCACTTGCAATCTCATTTTAAATATCAATTTAAATTAAAAAAACGTGTAAAAGAATATTTTTAATTTAAATTTAAAATGAATATTCTGTTGCACAATTATAGCTTGTTTTTACGTTAAACTTCAGCTAGAGATACTGTTTTTGTTTTCCATAAATTCATAAATGAAAACGTCATCTTTAGATCGATCTCAGAATAGGTACCGGTTTATACATAAAGGCCTAGAAAAGAATTTCCCAAAATTCTTTCAGAAAAAAGAATTTTCTATTTTAAGTCTTCAAGTTCTGACTAGAAATGGAATAAAACCGAATTGTACTGACTAACCATTAACGATATGCCTTGTTTAAAACAAAGGCTAATACTACCTCTATAATTCAATAATCCCAAACACAAAGCCGGAATCGAACCCCACACCCTATTTGCATAGTTAATGTAATTAACACCTCAATTTGCTGTAGCTTAATGAAAGGGTATAACTTTATCTAAGACAATTGTGTCATATGTCCGTGTGGAACGCATAATGAACTAGAGTTATGGTTGTCACTTAACGTTTAACTATTTATTATACTAGCTTTAACTTCGGCTTTCCCCTACTTTTAAATGAATTTTCATTTGAAAATAGGCGGTAAAATGTGAGTTAAGTAGTATAGTATATATATAGCCTTCCCCAATAAATTCGCAATCAAACACAAAAATATTTTTCAATTTGAATTCCTGAGATCATCGCGATCTACCTAACAAACACTTAATAATATTAGTATATTAGACTATTCTTTATTTTGTACAAAATAGTGTGTTTTTTATATAACAGTGATGAATCAAGAATACCGTGTATTCGTATGTAGGTAAATTATTACATTTACATACTGCGTTTTTGCTCTTTTAATAAAGAAAATGGTTTAAAAGAAAACTCTAAACCGTTTACCGTGCACTAAAATGTAAAAGCCAAAAAAGACTTCTGCCAAGAATGGCAATCATCAAGCTGGTGTGACGATGGAGTCAGGACCTTCTGGTCCATGCTAATGCCAAATTTCATGGTGATCAGTGTGTTCAGTTCAGTTTCTGGGATTTTATTTCATAGTTACCAAAATCACGGTATAAATGTGAATATAATATAAACCTACTAATATTATAAACTTGAAAGTTAGTGAGGATGGATGTATGTTCCAGTTTTACTCAATTACTACTGAACTGATTTAGATGAAACTGTATATATCTTTGCTTATACATTAGGATAAAATATAAGCTACAATTTATGTGAAGATTTTCTATTTATAAGAGAACAATAAGTTTATGCGGGCGAAGCCTCGTTTCGGCTACTAGTATAATACTCGTATAATATTAAATTCCCAATTTCTAATTCTAATGAAAACTAAAATAGAGAAATTAATGAAATATTTTCATTAACATCACAAACAATTTGGTGCGTCTCATGTATATTGCTTTAATCCTTATTTCCAAGCAATCCCTTTATAAAAGGTTACGTGGGCGCTGTTTGATATTTAAACTATACGTAATTGCCGTGAAATATATTGAATTGACAGTAGAATAGAATAATGGAATAATTACTATTGAACTAGATATACGAATAATATACTTGAGGCCAGTTGTGCTAGACGCGAGGTTGAGAATTCGATTTCCAGCAGAGGAAATAAAATATTTATTATTATCATTTCTTCGCTCTAGTGTTGAGGCAAAGCGCGGAGGTGGGCGCTTCCAATAAAGTAAGAAGTGGAGTGTCTTAACACTAGGCTCTCTCTGCTTATCTTCCACATGTGCGATACAGCGTGAAGTTGAAAAAAAGAGCTAAATAAATACGAATATGCTTGTATTACCACGATCATTAACTGAGACTTCTTCGTCGTGTAAGCCTACTTGAATGCACACAAAAAAGAATTAAAAAATAACACTATTTGAAATTGTTATTTAATTTTCCAATTTTTAAAAAAAACAAATAAAAGTAACTTGGGTGAGGCCTATGAAAAATTAAAAACAACGAGAGAAGGGATTGATTAGATTCATAGATTGTACGTCAAGAACTACCTGTAAAGTCTGTATTTTACTGTAAATATGTCTTTGGGCTAGGCCTCACGCAATGGACAGAGGAGAATAACCAACAAGCCATGTTGGTAGTTAAACAAGCTGACTCTCCCCGGTGACTCTCGTAACAACGACGTGTTGTGTTTGTCTGTTTATACTAGTCTATATATGTATGTATGAATGAGTGACTGTATGGAATGAGCGAATGTACAAAGAATGAATTTATAAGCTCATTTTTACACTACCCACATTTCTCTATATCATTAGTTATTAAAAAAATAAATTTAACTAGAAACCCTATAGCAACCCTGAGATAGTGTTTATGAAGACAAAGCGGGTTGCGGATTTAATTAAAGCGGTTAACTTATGCGGAACGGACGGTGGAGGTTACGATACCTTGCATGCCCAACGAGAGAAGGGTATGTCATGTCAGCTCTTACCTAATGGTATAAAATAAATCAGGAAGAAGGAACCTAATGTTAAGACACTAAGTTCCCGACTTTCGTGGCATTTCGTGGCTGAGTGGTGGAACTCTACGCCGGGCTTTTCTTTCCCTTGAGTGAAAATGTAGCTCATATATTGAAAACAAAAGAATATTTGGTGACACAATTTGAACTTTTCTTTTCATTTCACAAATTTAAATATACTAGCCGGGTAGCTTTATACTAAAATATATATTGTAAAAAATATGTATGATATTAGTGTATTTCGCAGTAAATGCGGCAGTTGTGAGTTTTCCATTCGGTGGAATAGCTTACCCTTTTCATTTTCTCGCTCTGGTAACAAGACAGATGGTGTTGAGTTGCGCCACTCAACACGTAAGGTTTCAAAAATTAGGCGGAAAAATGAGGAACGGAATTAATACTAGGTTCCCTTTGCTCACCCAAATTCTGGTGAACGTGAAGCTAAAAAAAATCTTAGTGACGTATTAACGTCGGGGAGTTTCACAAAAATAATATATGCGAGTATATAGAACAAAATCACTCGTATTTTAATAATATAACCAGTTTGGTGC
>JAEBDU010006366.1:0-30412 GCA_016802625.1 Heliconius numata | reverse complement strand
AATAGAACTATGGTTACAATAAAATCAACAAAAGTAATATAGAAATAGTAAGAGAAAAATACATAAACGAAAACTATTTTTTACCACTCGTTTGGCTCGGAGAGCCAAAGTTTTGTCTGATGTTTTAGCAATGGTGTTTTGCACAACAGGAGACTTAATATTGGAACATGAAATTGCAACAACCTCGGCTTTGGTTTCAACTTGGTGTTGGGACCCGTCCGGTGCTATGATATGGATCCAGCCTCTTCTTGACCAACACTTATTAACCCCGAATAGCTGTCTTGCCTCTAGGAATGCTTTATGGCGTTCTTTAGTGAGATACTCGGATTGAGTGATACCAGTGCCTTTTAATTTACCTTCGGCAAACCAAACCATGTCCCGTGTCGAAACATCAGCAAATTTCACTACTATAGGCCTTGGTTTTTGCCTCCAAAATTTGGCGGAAAATGATAAAGGAATTTTCTTAACACTTAACACTTCCACAAAAAAATGTTAAAATTTATCATTTGGCTTTGGATTAATAATTTACGATAATTTTAAATCCTAATTCAAAATTTTAAAAAATACATAAACCTAACTAAAGTACCAGTTTCTTACTGTTTCAATTCCAGATAAAGACTAATACAATGGAAAAAAAAACCTTTTTTTGCATCTCGGTGAACGGGAAGCACGGTCTTTGTGTGAAATTGTATACTGTCGATCGAATGAATGCTACAGATAGTCACTGACATGGATAGGCTGCAAAGGAATGAATGCAGACAGCACTAGGCTTTATAGCTAGTCCTTCAGTTTACCTGGATTGCGGATATCGTCCTCGATCCTTGATTTGTTTTTAACTTGCTTAATTTTGTTTGATTATTGTTTTTTCTTCTATTTATGTCTCTATCGTTTTTATTCGACTACGCCGAAGCAAAAAAGAAGGTTGTGATTTTGAGCTTTATGTATGTCCATCTGATTCCCTGTAGCTACTAAAATACTTATTGTAGTTTGATAAATGAGATGTCGTTGGAAGGGGTTCCATTGTCCGTTGGCTATAAACTAGGTGTTGCCATATTAATGGAATCGTAAAAGCTTTTTTAGAAATTTACCTTGCTTTTATTTTAGAAAAATATTTATACTAAAATATACTCGTATGGTAAGTTAGTACTTAACATACAATATCTATTAGTTAGAAATTTAATTTCCGTATAGAATTAAGTTTATCTATAATTAGCTTAAAAGATTTTACTTAATTCCTTTTACTTTTAGAATCCCACTGTTACATAAAGGCTTTGTCAGTGTTTATTAAATTAACTCTTGACGTTTAATTCTTTTGTTTTCAATTCATTCATTTCTTACCTTCATGTCATTGCAGTAATGGATAGGAACTGTAAAAAGTAACTATGGTCTCCTTTAAATTTTCTTTTAACCGAGTATAGACGAACAAGTAGGTTTATATAGTAATTTACTCGTCTGTGGTAGTTGAGCTCCAACCCACACTGCTATGGGCATACTAATTAGGTCCGTCCTAATTACTAACATATAGGCAGTAGCTAGTAGTTTTTAAGGATTCCTGAATTAAAAGAAATCGATGTTCTTGCCTAAAACGTGTTAAATTTTATTTTGTTAAATATTTATTATTTACGACTATAATTGAAAAAATTTATGATTGGAAGGATTTTAACTATATTCATCCCAATTGAAAAAAAATAGTATGTGCTCTTATTTCTATTCCCAACAAACTCCCATTTTATAAATATGTGAATTGGAATATTAAGAAAAAAATGTTTATAGTTCCTTACTGTGATCTTGAATTTGAAATGCCTAAGTGTCCCTTATCAGCACCTTAAATGTTTACACAAGGTATGCAGTGCAGGTATCGCGGGCTTGCGACACAGCCGCCTTATCAAAGTTAGCTGTTTATCACCACACCTACTCACTATCACTATCTTGCCTCCTGACGGTTGCAACATTTCCCTTGATTAGTCTCAGGTGGGGATTTCTTTTGAAATTGTTCTCTGTGCTTCTTGAAATATCATGAATTGTAGAAATATTTGTTTTTTTTTTAGTTAGTTTGTTCCTTGAAACAAATTAATATACAATATAATGTTTTTTTAATTAAATTTACAAAAAAAGTAAAGGTATGTTACCGATAGTTTAATAAGGCTTTTAAGTGAACATCAATAAGTAACGGAATAAAACTTTAATTAAATTTATATGTATATTTATCTGTTTAAATATATCACGAATTCCTCGAGTGGGAATCGATCTCACAACCTGTCGTCTTTACAGTGTCACTTTGTGTCCCTGTACCACGACTGGCCGCTGTTAACTGTTTTCTATCTTTTTCAAATTAAACATAACATAACTAAGCCAAAATAAACATATTATGACAAAAAAGTTTAATTTTCACATACAATATTTTCACACCTCAGTAGTCTGAAAACACTATCGTTCACAAGCGGTTGCTTTAATCATTAATATTGATCGATTTTGTTCATATAACGAAAGGAGACAACGACTTTATTAAAGGTAATGCAAAAATGATGCAACTGGACAAAGTTGTTTTTCGATTTCCTACTCTCTGTGGAACGTATAAGGCTTAATATTGAGGAGAGAGTATTGTCACTATTTATATAGCGTTGTAAAATGGACTTCACCAAGGGTTAAGTGACGAACAGGAAGAAAATCTCGGCTTGTTTTATAAATTACACATTCCAATTGGCAAGTTGATGGAAATTTTAAACGTGTTTCGTTTTATTTTATTTATTTTAAATATATTTTTTGTTTTTTACCTTGTCAGATAAGATATACCTATTTCTTGAAAAACAAAAAAATACCAACAAATTATTGTTTCCGATTATTCTCACTTTAGTAGTAAATAAGAATGAATCCTATTAGGTGACAGTTGTATATATCTTGCAATTTTTTTGTTGTGGATCAGAACCCACTATCACTGAAGCTATTATTCATATAATTTCAAGCTTAGTTCAACCTAAAATTACTTCGGTCCATGTAACTGTCGCAAACTACATAGATCTACCCGTGAAATATTAATTGCTTCCAACTCCGAATTTTGTACGATGTTTACGCTACTATTGCACTTGACGTGGTCCAAACTGTTTTAATTATCGTTTTAACTTAAAATTAATTAATACTTTCATCAAAACGAGAGTGTAGTCCTTGGTCATATGAGAAATTTAGTAATATATATATTATATATTTTGTAGTTTCACGTAACACGTTGTTTCGCTCACAGGAATGTAGGCAGAGGGAACATGCACTATGCGAGCCATCCCCTTTATACCTTATACCTTAGTACCGCCAACCTACTAGCCCATATAAATGCAACTATTCAGTGATATTTACTGATAGCACAATCAATCAAAAATCACTTCACACTTTACTAAAACCAAAATTTAATAAAAAGACGCAAGAATAAGAAACGCACTAAAGTCGCCATTTATTTTCTTATACGTATTTTATTATTATTATTATTTTAGTAAAGTATTCTAACTTCAGAAAAATTATACTTTAATGTTTAGATTAAATTGCCCCAAATAATTACTAAACCAGGACTCATTTTTTCAAATTAACCTTTTCTCGGCACGTTTGACTTTTAGGTCACCAGGTTTCAGCGTCGAGAGTCAATTTGTAGCAGTTCTCTTTGCAGTATAGAATGAAGGCCAGCCACCTCAAACGTCTGCATTTCTTGAAAATTTTAATTACAACATTACTTATTAGAACTTACCTTAATGATGATGCTATTAGAAACAACAGAAGATTTTTTTAGTTTCACTCAGTGAAACTAAAAAAACTTAACCTAGTGTTAAGATCTCCTAGACTCAGTTCTCTATTTTTCGCCGAAATCAGGAGATATTGCGTGTTAAGTAGCGAAACTCAACACCGCGCTTTTGCCTCGACACTAAAGTGAAAAAATGAAAACATAAATAGTTCATTTCCTCGAGTGGGAATCGAACCAACTACTTGTCGCGTCTACAGTCAGCTTGTGTCTTTAAAATATTAGTAGTGCACATTATTAATGCAATGTTGTCATAATTTTTATTTATTTATTGTACGTAACACCAGTAAGAAAATCCTCGATAATCCTCAAATGACTTCACGATTTTCCTGTTATTTTCTCGACAATTTGGGAGAACACGTTCGTATACTTAAAAGGAATGTTTTATACTCTTTAGATTTTACCTTGTGATACACCCCGTGTGCCGTACCTAATCCCTTATAATTTTGGGAAATCTCGAAGCATTTCTAGACAGGGTTTTTTCCTACGATTGTATGTTACGAGTTTACCTGCTATTGCTTGAACATGTTAGCATTTGTATTCTGGAAATATATTTTCTAAGTAGAAGTTCTATTTTCACCATATTTTTGTACGTAAGATGTAAAATATATAAAGTGTACATTGCAGTAAATATTTTTACGATTATCTTAATATTATAAGCGTCCTATATATAGCAGGGTAGTTAGATTCGAGGCGAGACGTTCGATTCAACATTGTGTTTTGAGCGAAACTCAACGCCGTACTTTGTTTTTCTAGAACGGTGAAATAAAAAATATTGTCTCTAGTGCGAATTGAAGCCGCAACCAACGACTTACACTCAGACGATTCGTCACGACGATCTCTGGCTATAAAGACATTCTTCTTCATAATATAGTTTCTTTATTTTATAGGTATCTACGTTCGATTTTGATGTTTCAAAGGCATTGTACTACAAATGTAGTATTGCAGATTGCCCTCGCGATGGGGGATGTTTTCAAGGGAAAATAGGCTATTCGTTTTGATTGGATGAACGGCTTTCGGCAGTTTGATAGAAAAGAACCTGCCCCTCTAAATCCCGGTCTAAACTGAAATTTATCTTTCATTTTACCTTATTTCATTGATTAAGTCCTTGAAATGTTGGAGTTAGGCGCCGTTTGTTCTAGTTTCGGTAGAATTGGAAAATCTCCAATCTCCATATTGGTAAATGGTGAACTTTTGCATTAGAACGTACTTTAAAAGTTTATACGGTAAAGTTTAATATGTTTTATTTTTACTTGTATATGTTTTAAAGTTCTACATATTTATATATTCTTTCTTATAAAATCAGTAAACGGTTCTATTTTAGCTAAGGTTAAAATATAATTTCTACTTAAAAAATAGGCTACCATACAAACCGACAAACAAAATAAATGTTAAAGTGCAGTTTTATTATCATATACATAGATATACTATATAGTCATGTTATTATTAAAAACCACATTCTTCAACTTGATCTTCCTTTCTCGAATAACGCTATTGTATTTTAAGGCAATATATACCTACGTATTTCAAAAGATTAACAGATAAACAAATTCGCATTTATATGTTCTATACTGTCTGTCTGTGTTAGCAATATTTGTAGTGTTTTTTATAATATAGATTCAGTTCTCAATTGTTGTTATCTTTATGACTGTTTATGACAATGATATTTTTTTTAGTGAAGCATAAGAGACTGATGAGCCCTATTTAGCCCTCTAAATTGTCTTTTTTTCGAACTTGAGGTTAATGCTGTTGATCTATTGGCTTTTATAGCAACACCGGGTGGGTAGGAAAGAGGGAACTCTGTCCTTAAAAAGTTTGCAAGCACTACGTGGCCAACGGTGGTGTGGGCGACCCCTGTAGGACTCAAAAGTCAAAATAGGCAACTCTCTCGTGGTCACCTGCTTTACAGGCGGGGATACTGACCACTATACTACCGAAGAAACGAAATGTCTCTAAATGTCTTTCTTATAAACCTGTAAATCGTAGGATCAAGAACAAAATATGATAGCTTAAAAATATTTTATTAAAATATTATTTAACGCCATAGTGAAATCAAGATAAATCCACACCACTCGCGCGATGTTTATCATTAGAACGTTATTAGCTTTCACTATCTACGTCCTTTGTTCGAGCATAAACATGTTACTTGTGGGTTGTGGCTTCAGATCCAATAATGTAGTGATGTAATTTCTGTTTAATGGAAATCGACTGCAAGGAAAGACGTCATTGTGATGATGTTTCATATATTATCTAACTAAAACTAAAGATTTTCGTTAGTATTTTAATTAGTAATTGAGGCTAGACATCGACACAAGGGTGTAGGTTCGATTTTCAGTCGAAGAAATAAAATATTTAATATTTTTATTTTTTCGCTTTCGTGTCGAGGCAAAAGGGCGGCGTTGAGCTCTGCCATTTAACACTGAATAAAACAGAATAACTGCTGCTATAATTCCACGTATGGTAATCTATATTATGAACAACATACAGTTTTAATTGTGGTTTTATTATTAGACTCTCAATGTCACTTTGGTTACATTACTCATATATGTATATAGGTATGTATATATGTGCGTATATACGCCTATGTCCAAATGCAATTCAAAGGAGAGGTATATTATATTTTTGTTTATACTATTAATATTTGGTTGACAATGTTTTTCAAAGTTAGTCAGTTAGTTAGTTATAATTGAATATTGTATGGAATTACAAAACCATTACTATTTTTGTGTTTTTAGAGTTTGATACCAGTATATGACCTATACCTACACTACTTCAAAATATACCTGTATTGTACTCGTTAGTCAGTCATTACTGTTTGCTATTTATAAAATAATGAAACATACTACAATATGTGGGCGATATTTGAACCCACTCACCTTCATGTCGACCCTGTTTCATATGCAACTTAATCGCTTCAATCATGTCAATACTTTTATATTTATAGACTAACCTCTGCTGCATTTCTATGCTTATTGGTTATTATTTCTTTTCCTTTTTATATATTCTATTTTTATGTGTTTTATTTATTTTGCTTCACGCTGTATCCCGCAAGCACTGGGTAAGTAGAGGGAACCTAATGTTGTCTTCTTCACTTTCCAAGTTTTCGGAGTATTGCGTGTTGAGTGGGATTCCATTTGCCCTGATACCACAGCGAAGTAATGAAAATATTAAATAATTCATTCCCTTTAGTGAGAATCGAAACCACAACCGTCGTTTTTACAGTCAGACGTTTTGCTACTGCGTCACGACGGTGACAATGTTGTTGTAATATAAATATCATAACTTCATACTTCCTTAACATACCATGGTTTATTATTGCGAGGGTGCCCATTAAACACCTCTTCCTCTTCGCCAAGACCTCTTAAGATTATAGAGATGTCGTTATACCACTCGTTCCTATTTCAGAGCGAGAAAATGAAATTATTAATTGTTTCATTCCTCCAAGTTGGAATCGAACCCACATCAGCTAGTGCTCCTGCGCCATGATGACGTCAAAATTTGATTAATTTAACATTTAGTCAAGGTTTTGTATAGCAAAAAATAAAGCCAACTTCAGTAAATCTCTTTGTATAAAAGATTAAAAATCGTGAAGTGTAAATATTTGAAAAGCACTTACCTTTAATGGAATATGTATGAAGTTAACGTTTTTTTTGACACGCTTCAGCTACGAGTATTTATTACTAGCTACTGAATTTAGGCACACCTATTCTAAATTCTGACTTCATTTATTAACCTACTTCCAAAAAATTAAGTAATATAGCTTTAACTTGAATTATGTTATTAATTTTTTTTTTATTTACCTTTAAAACTTAAGTTTTCGTTGCTTTCAATAGTTAAGGGCAAGTAAGTTACGTTTGTAACGTTGAATGTTGTTTTGATCACTTAAAATATAAAGTTTATTAATATTTTATGATAAATGTTTACACAGCTTATATTATATTTTATTTCGTATTTTAATATAATAATTAATTAATTATATAACATTTTAAAATATCTTAATACTACTTTTATGGCAAACACGAAATCTCAAATTCTCTTTATTAAAGTGATTTTTCGAGAAATATTGTATTTTGTTTCTAATTTGATCCTAATTTTTAGTAAATGTCAATAGCCATAAGCCGATGACATCGTAGCAGACAATTAGAAACGATTACATGTCACCGTACCCACTCATTGTCCCGTTTATTTGGCGAACACAAGAAGCATTGTATGCAAATGTGGCAAATTCACAAACACCTACGATAGAGGTCGATCGTGACTGACTGCTTAGACAAACATAGATAGCCATTGCTAAAAGTGTATTAGAAAGTATTTTATAATGAAAGAAACTGTAGTAGTTAGTAATAGTTGAAGCGTTGTGGTACAGTGGTACAAGCGTCTGTAAATGCAATGGTTGTGAGTTCGATTCGCACTCGGGAATGATGACGTCATTAATTGATATCTTTATTTTGAAGAAATTTTTGAAACTGTGGTAGAAAAGTGAGAAATCATCATAAAATAAAGTAAATTCCAAATGTTATTGTTACTAAGTATTTTTCTTGGACGTGTCAATTTAAAATTTTTAAATTTTTGAATTTTGAAACGTTTCCTAATTTTTAATTCCTTTTTTTTTTATTAAATGTTACGAAAATTTACATTTAAATGTTTTAAAAGTGAAACATTTTAATGACATCGTAAAAGTAATTACCGGATAAGTTTCACAATAACAATTACGCTTGCGTAAATGTTAAAAAGAAAAACCCGAGTTAAAAATTTAATTAGTGATTTCAATCGGTTTCCAAATTTTGTTACGCTGGTAAACAGAGACCCACCTAGTGTAAAAACATTCCGTTCACATTCTTGTTCATATTTTTGTATGAAAAACTTTCATCTTTTTATATGTGTAATAGGACGGAACCTTATAGGAATTATAAGTAGAATGAATGCTTTCAATTGTTTCTCATATAATAGTATTTTTAACGGACTGACATCGGAGCAAGAACGAACTGTGAATAGCACTATAGTGTGAATATTCCCGAAGTGGCGGAACTAAACGCCACGCTTTATTTTGCCAGAACGAGGAAATTAAAATAATTTATTACGAACCTATAACCATTGAATTTATAGCCCCACTGCGCCACGAGGGCCTCTTCCTGTTTTAGTTGTAAATAAGGATTTTTTATGAAATCTATTAAAAAAACAATGGTTGATAAGTAAAATTTTAATTAAAAACTGGAAACTTTTGTGATTTTAATTGATATTATAACAGATTCAAGGAGTTCCCAATTCCAATATTTACATTACTCTTACTTCGTGTTTCATTTTGTTATCTTAACTAAATTACATTTATAAGCTAACTGTTAGAAAGTTAACTTTGAAATTTAATAAGCCAACGAGCTTATCGAGATGGTTGTGGGTTTGATCACCACTCGAGTGAATTATATATCATCATTGTCCCTGAAGGAAAGTGGAGAACAGAGTATCTTGACACTAAGTGAATTCTGCCTATCTGTGAGGACTACAGCGTGAAGTGAAAAAAACATATTATACAATTTTGAAGAGGTATAAATATAAAATATCAGATTTCATATACATATGTTGTCTTCGAAATCTTATGAAGATGCTAGCAGGTTCAAATCTTCCTATGAACCTTTGTTAATTATATACTTTTATAATAATATAATTATATACGCATTTCTCTGCTCTACGTCATCCATTAGTTGCATTTGAAACCATTTTAAAGTTGCACAAGATATCTTTTTTTTTTAATTCCTTAATCTAATGTGTTAGACAAGAACAAAAAGATATTATACATCGTTTCCTGCCAACCTATCATTAAAAATGTCAATTATATAGTACTAGTCAAACATATAGAAATATATTTCGAAAGCTCTTAATAGAAATAAGAGTAAATATAAATAAATTAAATAGGTCATGGCGAAATAAAAATGCAGGTTAACCAAATATTTTAGAAACATTTACAAACAGATATACAATTTTCTTCATAAAAACCAGGTTAATGACATACGAGTGAGTGCATCGGCGATACCGATTCTGGGGTCGAGGCAATGCGCGGCGTTCCGCCTTCCAACATGCATTGCCTCTAGAATTCGGTAGATAGTGGAGAACGGAGTGTCTTAACAGTCAGCAATCAGGTGTCTTATTCCTCTGCCTAGCTGCCTAGCTGAAAATAAAAACAATGAATGTGAAAAATAAACATAAACGTTCAAATGATTATATATATTAAGTACAAATAAAAACAATATATTTGTAAGTGGTGTTCAAGTGTAATAGCAATAGCAATGGCACAATTACGCTCTAATGTTTTTTAATAAG
The DNA here is from genome assembly GCA_016802625.1 of Heliconius numata. Lineage (NCBI taxonomy): Eukaryota > Metazoa > Arthropoda > Insecta > Lepidoptera > Nymphalidae > Heliconius > Heliconius numata. Next base: position 20,316 of record JAEBDU010006366.1, on the reverse strand, counting down.
GCAATGTAGAAGCGGGGCGGGTACAAACGATTTATCGAAAAGAAAATAAACACTAATATATTTTTATTGTTACAAGGCTGGGACATTATTACTTTTGGAATATTTTAATGTTAATAAAATATTAAATTGAACTTTTGTTTAGCGTAAGCGTTATTAAAATTGAGTATTAAGTATTAAATTATTAAAGAACTAAATAATAAATAAAAAAACTTTTTGAGGACGATTTTAGTATTAACTTATATGTAAAAATATCTTATATCTTGGTTAAGGGTTCATTATATTAGGATACTAGCGGCCCTCTCGCGGATAAACCCGCGTGAACTATGTTATTATTAATTTCTGTCTCCATGACTACGTCACAGTGATGCATAATTTAAGACTCCTAGCATTTGTAGTAACGAAGTTTCATACAAACTTTCAACCCCAAAAACAACCCTTTAGAAATAGAATATTGCAAATTCCCGTCTTAGCGAGCACCTACGTCCTATAAATAACTCCTATGCAAAATTTCAGATTCCTAGCACTTGTAGTTTCTGAGATTTCGTGATGAGTGAGTGACCTCTCAATTTTATATATATAGATATATAGATATAGATAAGTGCAGCTATGGCTTTCTCTAATAAAGAAAAATAAAGTAAATTGCAGTAGGTTTCTATGATTAACTTGTTATTACATACATGATATAGTTGATATGATGATTACGTTATAGAAAAGTTATATGCTTAGTAAAAAGTGTTGTAGAAAGCAAGGAAAAGTGCGATGGCTCTCACTGATACACTTTAATAAAGAAATTGCTATTAACTATTAAGTTCACTATAACAAGTTAGTAATTGTACATGAGAAATACGTGGATTGTTTGTTTCAGTTTCATGCTGCATCTCGTGCATAACAGGGTAGGGGGGACCTAGCATTAAGAGATTTCGGTTCCCCACTTTTCGCCAAATTCTGTAGGCATTAATTGTTGAGTGGCTTGTTACTAGAGTGAAGAAACGAAAACATTCAATATTTCTTTCCTCGAGTGGAAATCGAACCCACAACCTCTCGCGTTTACAGTCGCTAGCTCGGCGCTAGCGGAAAATTTGAAACAAAATTATAAATTACATTATAATTATTGTTTTTCTTTTCAAAAACCTGAAAAAACATAAATTTATAAAGGCAAACTAGAAAATTGTGCGCAATTGAATACAATTACTAATAAAAATCGCATAACCGAACTAAATATTCATGAAAGTACTAAAAGTGTTATGAAAAACTCACTCCAAATAAAACGTTTTCAACTTCATATTGTGTTATAAAATAGAAACAATGTTTTACGATTGCATCGTATACGAAACCCTTTTTGAAGATCTTATGAAAAAGGAATATGTTTTATTAAAGTACTAAATATCAGCATTTTGTGAGTGAAAGTGATATTTTATTATTATTATAAAGATCTCTAAATTTACTTCCTCTTTTATCTTTCCTCTCTAATATAAATAAAATGCTAATACTTTATTTAAAATACTTTTTATTTAAATATTTTTAAGGAATACTCAAATCGATAAACAAAACATACAAAATCTATATAGGAATCCTGTGAAAAAGAATAAAGATTTTAAAAACAATGAACGTAATTGAACACTACCGTTTTGTTTAGTCATATCATATCTCAACTTTGCCAAGTGTCATCACTTCATTCTTATTTCCATTTACACGTAAATATAAAGCAGGGTGAGCATTAAATATTATTTTTCTCCGCACAAAATAAATTTTGCAGAGTGAAATTTTAAACTTAGCCCAGCCCTTTAGAGTAAATTTATCGTACGTTAAGCTCTTACTCAGCAGTTCCATCCAGCTTCACTTAGTTGGGAGACTCTAAGCTTTTAAACACTAGCATATAATGTATCAGCGCTCGCAAGAACGCTGACCTAAAGCTTGTTGCATTTCATCATTTAAGTTTGAAACTGAAATATATTTGTATATATATATAAAGCTTTTATAATAAAATTGTAACAAATCGGTGTCTGTTCATGAAGATATATTATATGAAAAGTGTTATTGGTGGCATTTACTTGGATTTCACTTGGATTTGTTTTTTTTTGGAGTTTTATTTCAATCTGTTTATAAATAAAAAAAAGTTAAAAGTTTTTTAGCAACAAGTCTATCTATTTTGGTTTTATGAAAATCATTAAATACTTTACATTTAATTTTAATATAATTTAAGTACTTATAGCAAATATAATTTCGTAATAAAATATTTTAATAGTAATAATTATAGTCGTGCGTTTATATTATTAACTTTTAATAGACGTTTAGTAAAGTTCAAGGTGGTATACGATTCTCAGAATATCGATTTACAGATAGATAGTGAATTTAAATATCATAAGGAAGCAAAAGCTGATGTTTTAAATGTTATTAAAATTCTTTTATTTTAAAACTACGTTTATATTTTTATTTTCTTGCTTGTATTAAAAAAATTTTTTTTTTCAGCACAATAGCGATTGAGTCAAAGCTTCTGGTTTTTCTACTTTATTGTGTATTGAATCTGGTAGACAAAGTACTCGGTGAGGTTGCTGAGTGAATAATAGCTATACTTTTTAAATGCGTTTGAAAGGATTCAATTAATGAATTATCATAATTAAAAATATTTTTTATAGTTTTAAATGGTATTCTATCAGTATTATCATACACGTTTAATACGTTCGCTCTGGTTTCTTGTTTCTTGTTGAGTTCCACTTCAGTTGCTTCAGAAGTCGGCGAAAAGCGGGGAGTGGAGTATCTTAACACTAGGTTCCCCCTGCCTACCCTACTACCTGCGGGATTCAGTGAGAAGCTGAATTTAATAAATAAAATATATGGTAAATTTATACAAATGTAGCTAAATTATTAATATAATGTACGGTCACCTTATAACGTAATTTGGGTTTAAATCTGAACATCCCTCCGTGTCTCAGCAAATCCCACTATAAATCTCCGTCGAGGTACCGCACACGTGTCCATTAGCAATAAAGGTACAACCGTTTATAATATTTATAACACGTTTTTGGTAAATTAAATATTGTTTCTTATGTTTTACTACATTTTAGTGTTAGCTATCTTCTTTTTCTCTGTCTTTGACAAAATAGTAAAATTTGTGTCTATACATACATGAAATATTTTAACGAAAAAATCATTGAGGATATTGAAAAAATAATAATTGAAAACGAATCTGCGGTACTTAAAACTGTTTGTTTATTCGTTCTGTACGTTTGTCCTACACGCACATAAAACTAATAAATTATTTAAATAACCAAACGCTACGGTCTCTACATATATCTTTCGCTTAGTCCACTGTCATCAACCTCTTCATACATGACCTTCCTCCAGTATCTTTGATACTGTGTTTTCGAAGGTCCACCGAGGTTCCATCTAGTGAGTAGGTACACACTGTCTTAACTACATATTAGACTAATAGTCCTCAAAATTTCAGTTTTGCTAAAATGATGTATGAGGTAGGTAGGATCTTGGGTTATTACGTTAATAGTAAAATATTTCTAAAATAAATAAAAATATGAAAAAAGAAAGAAGGGATAAAAAAAGAAAGGATAAAAAGAAGAGATAAAAGAAGGGATAAAGGGATAAATAAAAATATGAAAAAATAAAAAGAAAAAGTATAAAAAGGCCAACGACACGCGGTGTTCCCAGGCGGTCACCCATCCAAGTACTAACCGCGCCCGATGTTGCTTAACTTCGGTGATCGGACGAGAACCGGTGTATTCAACGTGGTATGGACGTTGGCGACTATCATATCGAAAATTATGAACTAATATTAATTCTATTTTTTATTATTATAATTTCTTATTGCAGGGGCAAGTTCAGTTTTGTCGAAACAACATATAAACTTAATGAATTCAATAACTTGTTCATCTTTTGAAAAGTTTCCCCACAATAACTTACTACTTACAATGTTAAATTTCCTTTTCACACACATTTTTTCCTTTTTTTTTTTCCATTTCCTTTTCACACACATTTTTTCCTTTTTTTTTCCATTTCCTTTCTATCACACAAAATATAAAAATCTCAAATTTTCCCAAAAAAGAAATCTCAATCATTGTTTTTAAAACGATCCATTTCATTTAGCTTTTAATAACATTCCTACCACATAAATTCAAAGTAAATCCGGGCGCAGGTTTAGTAATTAGTTCATTGTGTGCCCTCTGCCTACATAGCGTCGGATTTGGGTAAAAAAAGGTGAAGGAATGCAATTATATCCTCGGAACATAGGATAGGTTTCGGGCGGACATAAATCGCGGCTCCCTGTCAGTGCCGAATACAGATTAAACGGAATTATTTAGTGACTAGTCACTACTTTTGTTGATTTGATAGCGATACAAATAATTTTAAGTTGTATGTTGGTTTTTGTATACAAAATTATTAGCAGCTATGTTTTTTTAAACCTTTATTAAATGTTTTATGTGTTATTTTTATAAAAGCCTATACTGTATTGTTAATAGGTTTTTCTAAGGTTTTTTTAGTAAGCAAGATTGTGATATAGCACTAGATTTTCATGCAAAATATGGGAATATTATAGTTAATAAAAAATATATAACGTCCTTATAACAATATAATCTTTATCCATTAGCTTTCATTGTGCAATCAATTTAAGTCAATACTAAACAAGCTGGGGCCGGACCCCGCGGCGACAGACGGACAAAATAGGTAATTACCGAGTAATTGCTTCCCAGTAGTGCACTAAATGTGCTTGTTGGGGACCCATTATGATTAATACACCAAAAATCGTCATTAAGCCAAGTTTAAGAGTGCTTTTCTATTATAATATATGAAAACTATTACTTTAATTATTATTTGTAGGGATTTTTTTATAATGTTTTAAAGATATTAGTTAAAATCTTAATGTCTTACTTTTAGTTTCTGAATTTTAGTTAATTGAGGAATGCTTCTACTTAGAAAAAATCTTGGCGTTGGATTTATTTTTTATAACTTTTTTTTACCTTTTGAGGTACTGGTTTGTCAACATATAATCTGACTTTTAGACTGAATTTTGCTTACAAGAAAATGTCCATTTTATAACCAAAGGTTTGACCCCCACAAAACCCCATGGCCCATGACACAGAGATAATTTTGCAAATGTCCCATAAATAATGTTTTTGTGCTGCAGATATGGTTGAATTTCACCCTAACATTGCCAATTTCTGCTACTTTTTGCTTGAAATTTAAATATTTATAGTAAAGATGTATACAATAACGAATAATATTACAATAATATAATAATAACGGCCGTAGTGGCGTAGATACGCAACGGTTGTGGGTTCGATCCCCACTCGAGGAAGTGAAATATTTATTTACGTTTATATTTCCATTTCTTCGCTCTGGTGTGGAAGCAAAGCGAGGCGTTGAGTATTGCCACTCAACATGCAAAGCCTCCAAAATTCGGAGGAAAGTGGGAAACGGAGTGTCTTAACACTAGGTTCCCTCTGCCTACCCTTCTGTGTGCGGGACACAGCGTGAAGCTGATTTAATCAACAAAAGCTCAAAAGGTGTTTTGATGACAAAATTTTGATACTTTTATCCAAAAAAAAAAAATCTCATTCTCTTCCCCTAAAATATGAAGCCACTGAAAATGTAATTACTGTAACGATAGGTCACGACCCCTCCATCGCCGTAATTACCTCTAAGAAGGTAATTGACTTAAGCAAATCGGATCAAGATGAACGTTCTGTCCGCCAAGTATTTTTCACAACTGTCCTTTTTTAATTTAATTTTATGGAAAAAAGACACAATTAGGACCTAAATTGTGTTTTTTTAAAGAAAGGAAGAGGTGGACAAGAATTGTATTTAATTGGGGCTAGATTGTAAATATAGTAGTGTTTCGCTAAAATGGAAAACAAAGAAATTAAAGATATAATTTAACGGCAACTGAGTTAATTATGTCGTCATACTCAGTTTCTCATTCGAACCTAGGACCTTTAAGAAAAAAAAATGGTAATTAAAACAATGATATAATCAAAAAGTATATATTGTTCTATCTAGAGTATAACACCGGTAGAGTTTCTTCATAATAAGGAACAATAGGCCCTAACAGCTAACAAGGTATCGTATAGCAGTATTCGCACTAATAGGTTAAAATAGGTTTTCTACTGAACTCTAAATTACCTTTCGTATGTGGAACGAAATTTATTATTAATATTATGTTATGTGGAATTCTTTTTTGGTATGTTATTAATGAAAATATATAATATTCATTTTTGTTTCGTTCTTATGCATCTTAAGGGTATTCTGGATGAGGCGAATGCATTTTAAAATAGATCGAAATTCACTTACTGACTGTCCTTTTCTTACTTATCTTGTTAGATATGGTGTGTTGACTTTACCTGATAATACCGGGAATTTTGATTATTTTTTGAATCGTACACAACACTATTTATACATATGTTGGGGCTTAACACTGAAAAACAACGTTTTTTATCCTATTTCATTGTTATCAATTAGAAATTTCATTTAAAAATAAACCTATTGAAGAAAGCTTACAAATCTAGCTAAACTTTTTATTCTTAGCCATGGTATGTATTACTATCAGGGATATATTACTTTATAATATAAGGAAAATGTTTTAATATGAATGTGAATACTAGAAAGGACAAAAAGTTCTCTCAACTCCTAAGTTTAAAATGTAGTTTAAACCATAGCGTTGTAGTGTAATGGACGGAGCTTTAAAGTTTTTCTGAACTTAACTTATGTCAGTGACACTGCATTATAGCACTTTAAATTTTAAATAGACAAGAAAAATCTAGTTGTGCTTTTAATTTACTAATGTTTTAATAGTCATTTATTTAAAATATTCATATATCATGGCGCAGTAGTTATAGCTTCTGATTGTAAGTGCGATAGTTGTCAGTTTGATTTTCGCTGAGAGGAACAGAATATTTTCTTTACCTTCTTCGTGTATGACTAAGTGTAGCATGGCGTTTTACCAATCAACACATGGTGTCTTAAATTTGGGCGGAATGCAGAGAATCGTAACACTACGCCTTTCTTTGCCTACCCCTTAATATATACGGAATGAGAAGCCAAAAATTAATACAACTTTTACCATTTTAACCAGTTCCTAAATCGTTTTAGTAAAACAATAGCACCACAACTGCCAGGTGGTGACAAAATGCGTCACGGCATTAGCTCTAATGGTTGCCCTTCTTCCTGTCCGACTTATGAATGCTGATTGTGCTATTTATAATTATAAATAAATATGTTTAAAAGTTAGAGCCTAAAATTTCAAGCAACTCAAGTAAATATCGAATTATATAAAATAATATATATTTTATCAGGCCGTCGTGGCCCAGCGGCACAAGGGTGTGACTATAACGCGACGGTTGTGGGTTCGATCCTCACTCGGGGAAGTGAATATAATATGAAATATTAATAAGTATTTTAATATATCGAAAATATTACAAATACGAGAAAAAAAGTATCCTATGTTCATGCCGAGACCCTCAAGTATCTTTATATGAGTATTTTATCACAATTAAATTAGCGGTTTGGCCCTGATTGCGTAAAAGACAGACAGACAGAGTTACTTTCGAATTTATAATATAGGTATGGATAGCACTACATAACAACATATCGTTATTCCGTTAAGCTCGAACAAAAACTCTTTTAAAGCATTACAGCTAATGGACTTATCCCGATTGTACTTTCAGCTCACACACACCTTTTAAATAACTCGGCAAGTCCGGAGGGAATACTATAAATGAAATTGCAAATTGCATTAAGAACGGAAAAAGAAACAAGAGGAAAACCTTTTTGGATCCGTGAAATATGGAAAACTTTTACTTTTATTTATTTAGAATTCTGATATATAAGTAAAATACTTTGTCGTATGAGATGGTTTTTATAGCATTTTGTTTCGTCATTTTAATTACTTCACATATACGTATAAACTGTAAAATCAATATAAATTGTGATAATAATGTGATATCAATAATTTCACTTACGAAGCTTATAAAGCAAAAATATTCAAAAAATGTCGCAATTAACAAAAACATGTCAGATTTCATTTCAAAAATCCTTATTTTGATGAGTTTGAAAGAGATATACGGTACGCGTTTCAAACTTTCAATACCGGGTATATTTTGACGTTCAGTCATTAACCGCAGTGTGTCACAAAAGCTCCCGCCGACCGCGAGGACGCCTGCAATCAATGTTACTGCTCTAGACAGAATGCACCTTGCATTTGCACCCGTATATTATATATCCGTATATATTTGACAATATCCATTCTTCTTCCTGGCATTAATACCGGCTATTACCAGGGTCTGCCTTCCTACTCAACCTACTCCACTTTGCACGGTCTTTTGCGTCCTTGGTGGTTAGACCATTGGCTGTCTTAACACTAAGTTAGTACTTCTGCCTACCCTGCTGTGTGCAGGATACAGCGTGAAGCTGATTTTTTTTAATTAAAATTTTTGCGAAATGTCAAGTTGTTTACAGCATATTTTTGAATAGATACCAAAATATACACAAATATACGCGCGCGACCCACAAAATCCTATTTTAAATGACACTATTATTTTTTTTAGAGTGTCCTAAAGTGTCCTATCACTTTGTTCACTACTTATTTAACAAAAACGCCTTTAAATAAAAAAAATCAGTTTAGTTGTATTGCAAATTGCAACGTCCAGCGTGTTCACCGTTCCTCAGGCGACATGGCTGGCACCGATAGTGCATTACTGAGTGAAATAATGCGAGGTTACTGCTCTTACGTCGCTATAAATAATTAAACTGTTGCAATTGTACACTTGAATTAGGTTGAGTGCTTGATTTATTATTTGTACTTACTTTAGACATATATTTGTTGTGTTATAGTAGCACTCATAGACGATAATTAACGTTTAAATGGTATTAATTTGGTAAAAAATGGTTTACATTTTCATTGCTTATAAATGAAAATTAATATTAATATTTTTTTTTTTCAGGTAAGGACTATCAACTTCAACAAGAAGTAGTAGGTGCTTAAAAGTAAGAATAACACTCGTAGAGAAAGTAGACAAAAATTATATTGGTCGTTAGTTTTCCAATTTAGGTACATATAAATAGAGAGAAAAGGAGAGAGATTAGAGGACAAATATTTAATATTTTAATTTCTCTCTGGTAGCAAAGTGCGGCCACCGCCACTCAACACACAATGTCTCCAGAATTCGGCGGAAAGCGGAGAGCGGAGTGTCTTAACATTAGGGTCCCTCTGACCACCCTGCTATATGATTATGGTGTGAAACTAAAAATAAAGAATATCAAACATCAAAACCTCTTTATCATTTACGAGCTAATTTAAAATTTACTTTTTAAGTCGTTGCGCACGTGCGCAATGTGTACAAAAAATTAATTGTCTATTAAAACTTCAATAGATATACTTTCTTAGATTGAAAGTATTATGTTTCAAATTAAAAAGAATTTGATACAGTAATCAAAATGCTGAAAGCTTCAAGTATATATGTATACTTGTACAAACTTTCTTCATATATCTCTATAGATATATACATAACACACTTAAGATTTTGTTTACATAATTGTTTATATGATTTTGAAAATAAAAGAGTTTTAGGAGGCCAGCCGGCGATTTCTATTCCCACTCGACGAAATTAAAGCTTTAATATTTTCATTGAAAAGCGCGGCGTTGAGTTTCGCAACCCAACACGCAATGCCTCAAGAACTAAACGAACAGTGAGATATAGAAATGCTTGAAAGTTAAAATGAATATTTTTGGTTAATTGTTATTAATTATACACAGCATAAAAATATGAAAACTGAATTATATTTATAACAAATTTGGCAATTAAAACTCATTACACTTCATTATAAATTGAAATTTTCCTATTAGCTTAAATTAATTTTTAGTGGTGAAGTCTGTCAGTGGTCAGATTACGGCCGTTAACCAAATAAAACCAATAAACGTGTTGGTATTGGGTTAATCCCACAACCTTACCCTATGCTATATCTATATATATAAAATCGAAAAGTCACTTATTCATCACGAAATCTCAGAAAGTACATGTGCTAGGAATTTGAAATTTTGCATACGAGTTATTTATAGGACGTAGGTGCTCGCTAAGACGGGAATTTGTAATATTCGACTTCTAAGGGGTTGTTCTGGGGGTTGAAAGTTTGTATGAAACTTCGTTACTACAAATGCTAAGAGTCTCCAATTTTCATGGACGTCACTTATAGGACGTAGGTACTCATGGAGACAGAAATTAATAATAACGTAGTTTACGCAGACGAAGCCGCGGGATGGCCGCTAGTATTACTATAAATGTTACAATGATATATATTATAATTTAATAAAAAACCACTTTTTAAAAAAATAATAAAAATTCAAATGCCTCAGGGAAACCATCTAGGAGTTTTTCTAAAAAAAATTAAGAGTTAAAAATTACAGTTTGGCCATTGAAAAAAAAACAAAAACAATGACATTTTTGTCCCTTGGCGCATAAGCAGTTGTAGGTTTAAATCGCACTATAGAATATTAAGATATTTTAATATTTAAAATATTTCCTCGACCTTATTAGAAAACGTCTGGAGATAAATATTTTTAAAATACCTTTTGAAAGTACATGTACATACGTAACGCTAATAACTTTCTTTTTTTTAACCGTATGTAGTGTTTTTAGTGGCCGAATTCTCCGTTACCCTATCTGTTATTAGTTATTAGTATATAATCAAAATCCAATATAACATATTGGCGTCTCTATTGTCTTCGTTATAATGTGTTCCACTTCATTAATATCTTTGACTGCACTCAGAACTGCTTTTAGAACTAATCAACTAGAATTACTGCTTGCGGTATATTTGGCAAAATTAGTGTCATAGACATAATAAGATTCTAATTACTAAAATCCTTAATCTATTTATTTATATAACATTTAAACTTACATTTTGATAATGTTTTACGTTTTTTTATATATAAAAAAATGTTGCCACATCTCAATAATCAATATTATTTACAGAATTTAATTGATGTAATTCTAAATTGTAATTACTTTTACCATAACATCTATTAAATTTTATATAGAAGTAAAATTATACATATATTTATAGTCGTGTCGCATTAGACTCGAACCTGCACTCATCGAGGTGGTCTAGATACATCTCTATTAAGCACCGATGGCATCAAATTAATTGAAATATAATATGAAGGTATATCCTTTACGTTCATCCCATTTCCTGTCATCCAAGTTAATGTCAAAACAACGTTGATGTTTCACGCTAACGCTCGGCTAAGGATATTATTGTAATTGAAATTAATTTACATTATATCTAAAGGATTTAAATAATTGCTAGATGATTAGCAAATATTTCGAAATGATTTTGAATGATAATTTTTCCGCTTTAGTAGGGTATAGTGTGACGTTAGTTCCGCCACTCAATACACAATTCTAAAATTGGGTACTAAAGTTACCTCTTACCCAGAAGCGAAAAAAAGCGAATTATTTTTAACATATATTTTATCTACAAGAAACATATAAATTAAAATTTCTTCATATTCTTCTTTTCACCAGTCCAGTTGATATACCATAACCATATAATAACGCGTAATATATGTAATTGTAATATTATAGAATACTATATAATCTCCATAATTCATATAACGTGTGCTCAGTCATTACGGCCCCGTGTTTAATGTAATGTCACACAATGAGCGGTGACACGCGATCAGACGGAGAGAACTCTGGGAAATGAGTGGTTGTACTGAGTGCTATAGTCTGTAGTATAGGAGACTACGACGGAGAGAATTACTGTAATTGGATTTATTTTACTATGTATAGTGTTTATATAGGTAGGTGAATAGTAGGGCATGGTTTAATATCAAATATTGGCTTTTCTTTTATTTAATTTTATTGTATTGTAAACATTGTATTACAATCATTATATTTCAGTAACCAATTAAGATATATTTAAAACAAAATTTTGATAATAATTAGTTGACCTAATAATCTTCGTTTTTGTAAATATGATAAGCTGCAGGCGGAAAGATAATCTATTTTTGGTTCTATTTTGTAGGATATGTATTAGGACGATAACTCCTATACTATAAACGTCCTATAAACTAACCAAGAACTAAGAGTGAGGTTTGAGGCCATTGTGTTCGGCTATTGAGGTGGTTTATTATCGCCCCAGTTAAACGCGATTACGTTTGTTCGAGCTTTTGTATGGATGAAAGAGAAATTTTTAACAATAAGTGCCTAGATGCCACCTGCGTTATTCTTATTAACTTTTTTTTTCATGAAATTTATAATTAATAATTATAAAAAATATTTTAATCAGCGACCAGCTCAAGCAACGGCTGTGTAATAATAGAAATATAAGTTTAATGTAACTTTTAATCATGTAAAACTTTCGTCTATAGAAGTTGTGACAGACGACAAAATGCAAAAATTACCGATATTATAAAAATAATATAAGCCTTATGATCATCAGAAATTAGGGTTTCATATAAATTAATCGAAAAAGATTACTATATAATATAGAATTGATTCACATGCATTCCACAATTTCCGGTTCAACAGCGAAAATATGACAATCCATTTCGGACGTAGTAGCTACTGGCTGCTAGAAACTCGCCCAGTTTATGTGTTTTTAACGATCTTTTCTAAAACATAATTTATTTTTGTTTTATTAGGCAAAAGGTTTGTGTGTCACTTGGTCATTAGACGCTTCCTCCTATGTTTATATTTTTGTTTTAAACGTATGGTACGTTATTAAGTCTGTGTTTCATTAAGGCAATTTATCAAGAAAAATTTATTCAAAATTAGAATTTTTTAAAATATTTTTAAAAATATATATTTAATATTTAGTATGATAAACAGATGATTTAAAGAAGTTGGCTGGCATCGGATCGTTTAGCCTAACATCGGAATGGTTGGCGAACGATGTAGGAGGCCTACTGGTCAGCGGTGGACGGCAAAGACTGGCTGTTTTTTTTTGTTTATTTGTTTATTTGCCTTGTCAATATGGATTGAACAATACACCTCTATAAGACGTAAAAAACTCATATGTAAGATTCAATCGAATCTAAAATTTTAAGAAACTCATCATTTTAAACTATTGTTGTAATTTAATTATCATTCCACTCAGTTCTGGTTAAGAATAGAACTTGTGGTTCCTTACCTGACTATCACACCAATAAACCATTTGAGAAAAAGGATCGATGAATTTTTAATCAAGTAACACTACTGGCAAGCTTCTTTAATTTTCACAGTACACGAATACTTATACTACCAAACGATAAGCTTTTGGCAAAAAACCATTTTGTCAAAGCTCTTTGAGTGTTCTGTATTTAGAAGATTGTGATAGTTCCCCGTGATTTATCCCGCGTCAACGTTCTGCCGTCGACGTCGACGTCGTTTTATTTCCACCAATTCGATTACGCGAAACTTTTTTCAGACATTCAGATCGAACAAAACCTTTGTTTGACATTCGCTTGTACGCTTTGTATATTGAAATTCCTTTTTCTGACTGACGTTTAAACTGTAGTTATAAAATACGGTGGAATTGATGACTGTTAATTAGTAAATAATAAATATGTATTTTTTCTTTAGTATTTTTTTATTAGGTAATTTTTTCAGTGCAATTTTTTATAGATTTTTTTTTCACTAAACAGCAAAGTGTAATGTTCTTTGAGGCCATAATAATACTTTAATTAAGACAAAACAGTTACAGTAATTCTTCACTTCAATTTACATCTATATATTTTTTATATATTCCAAATATGTTACTAGCGTGCCCTTTTATTTGTTCCCGATATCAAGATTTAGTGCAAAATCATGTTTTGGGAATACGTGACCGGTGTCGGGTCCGGTGTTAAAACATAGAAAGTCTAAATACTGTCAATTTTGTATTATAATAAATTTTATGTAAAAAATCGAAAAAAAGAGAATGATTTTATTTTGGTATTAACATTGGTGTTCATACTTGAAAAATCCAAGAAATTATATGAATAATGGTCGTCATCAGCTAGTTGGTGTTTAGTTTGTCGGATATCTTTTCTTTACATAAACTTTTTAGTGAAAACGAACTGTATTTCTCTGGCATATCAAAATATACTAGAAAAATTATTTAGACGCATACACAATAACTACCATTCTATACAAGACCTTTCATTCTGGATCCTTCTAATCCTTACACAACATTATTAAAAGGCAAAATATGTTCAATTCTCTCGTATTTCCTTTCCGAAAAAGCAGGTGTAACTATAAAATGGAGTTTTATCGTTTCTGAAATAGCCGGGCGGAGCGGGGTCCTGTTTATTTTCGATCGAAACAATTGGACTGACCGAACACATCTGAGGCCAGATCAATGACCAGCAAACATTATTAGAGATCACTTATTGAGATAACACTTTGTTATTACGCCAGTCGATAGATTATCTATTTAGGGTAATAAAGAAATAAAAATTGGCATATTGTTTGAGGTTTGAATCTAGGACTATTCAGTGTAGTCAATCTTTTAGTTCTAGATGTCTACATATGCAAGTAATTTCACATGACAATAAACTAACAGTGTTCTTAAACTGTCGAAAATAAACCGTTGAAGAAAATAGTGATCGATTTATTAGCTTCTAAGATTATTTTTGAATTTAGTTAATCGTATAATGCTGGTAGTGGTAGATATAAAATAGATCAATTAACTTTTTAAAAATTATTTAGGTAGGTCACATTCAATTTAAAAAAATATCCTGATGACTTTTTTCCTATATAAAAAAATAATAATAAAAACTCTACCATTACGACTTTGACATTAAGAAACGAATAACGCTATATAATTTACTTAATTAGATAATTCACGTGCACTCTACAGTAACTGTTACATAATACGTATGTTGTTTTACTTTCAAAGATTTCTATCTAAAACATCAATCATTGTATGTTAATAGAACTTACAACTGACAGCCAAAATGTGCTCTTAAAGGTGTAGATTTTTTTTTCATATTCACGCTTTTCATGTTATCCGTATGTAGAAAGAACCTACTATCATGATATTCGGTTCTCCCCTTACCGAAACCTTTGCGAAACTCAACGCTGCATTTTTATCCTTAACAAAATTTACTTCCTACTTTTATAATTCACTTCCTACGAGTAAAATGTGACTTTGCACATCCATCGCGTTTACATTTAAAGTTCCACTGCGCCATGATGGCCTCTACATGAACATATAAATATACTAGCGGACGCGCGCAGCTTCGCCTGTTTATTTACACCCCTAGAATGAATTAGAATAAACCACGAGACATATGTGTAATGATCTATTTTTAAGAGTCCAAGTTTCAAGTTTTAGAAAAATAGGTGCTGATTGAATTTTTTTTCTACTCAAACTTTCAACCCCTTATTGCCACCATTAGGGAGTAAATTTTAAAAAACCGTGAAACACATGTTCAATTAAATATTTTTAAGAGTCTGAAATTACAATTTCATAAAAATCGGTGCTGATAATTGACCTACAAAAACATAAATTGATTTCTAGATCACGATCATATCAAATTATGTGGATGATAAAAACAGGGGCATTCACCTTTCATCATTATTTATTGGTATAAATATAGTAGTTTTGTGTGGGCGTCGTAAAAATTTCAAATTATTTCTCTAGGCCGACTTTCGACTTGTTGGTGAAATGTTATGAATGAAGCCATAGTTTACTGCATGTATACAATAACTACAAATTGCATTATATTACAAACACGCAGAGTATTGCATTTTGATAAAAATTCTAATCTATTTTTTTTTATCTGCACCTGTATACCGCACTTAGTAGGGTAGGCAAAAAGGGAACCTAGTGTTAAGACACTCCGTTTCCCAATTTCCGCCCAATTCTGAAAATATTGCATGTCGAGTGGCGGAACTCATCACCACGTTTCGTCTCGACACCAGAGTGAAGAAATGAAAATATTAAATATTTTATTTCCTCGAGTGGGAATCGAACCCACAACCAATCGCGTTTGGCTTACACTTTGTGCCCCTCCGCCGCCTGGCCCCAACTGACTAACTGACGGGACTGTTCATCTACATACATTATACAAAAATTTTTGCAACAATTTTTTATCCAATATCAATGCAACAAATAAATCATTCATACACCAATTCAAATATATCCATGTATTAAGGTCATTATAATATAATAATTAGAGTTAGTACGTTCGTTAGTAAAGGGGTCAAGAGCTGCCGAGCGCAGCGGGCCAGCCCGACAACTGAAATAGCGCTGGAATAGTTCAACAGTCTTGGAGAATGCTCGCGAACGTTACTTCTATGTGTGCCACCTTAGAAGTTTAGTTTGCTTTGACTAATGTTATATAGGTAAATTAGACTGGTCGATATACTTAAGATATTCCGATTATTGAGTAATGAAAATATGTAGGAGTTACGAGCAGTAAGCCCAGTAATTCGAGAAATCGGCGATAAGTGAGGAAGGAAAGTGTCTCAATGACAATTGAGTGTCTTAACACTAGTTACAAACTCCCTTCCCTGCGGGATACAGCGTGAAGCAAAAAAGAAAGAATAATTTTAATAATCACTATAAAAAATCCAACACGATTCCCGTTTACACACCCTCTTTTTACTTGTTGTTTATACATCGACCTTTTACACATTGCCGCCCTTATAAACACTGAAACTGCTTCCACGAAATATGCTCGTTTCGAACTGTTAATTAACGCATAGTTTGATAAAGTTACTTATTAATATATAATTTATGTTCCTCATATTATATATAGATATGTTACTTTGCAAAAGTTTAACGTTTTTGGCATTTTTGTGCTTTAGTAAAACATTAACCAAGTGGAGTATAAAATTAATATGAAGTATTTAGTTGTAGTATAGTGGTACAGCTTTCGGGCGAATGAGGTATTTTATTAATGCAGGCGTTGAAATTCTACTCTTAACATACAATATCTCGAAATTTCGGCGGAAATTAGTATGTCTTAACACTAAATTAGGCTAAAAAAATTGCAATTATAAACTCCGTAACGTAATGAAACGAAAAATTGTAAGAATTAATTAGTAAAATACTGCAAGACTACGAAATATAATATGTATTCACACCTACCTTCGAGGTGTATTCGTATAAACAAAAATCCAAGGTATTCGTACGATTCCCCAAAATTATGGGCTCAGGTTAGTTCGGAGTCCGGACCATCCTCACGTCTGTAATATACTTTATTTTATTAGGAAATTCTCAGACTACCTGCATATTACTAGATTGAATTACATACGAGACCAGAATATGTTGTGAATTAAAATATGTATTAATGATGATGAAAAGTAAAGGAAGAGGATGACAAAATGACATATTTAAAATTTTCATTTCTTTGCTCTGGCGGAGCACGGCACACACACAATGAATCAAGATTTTAGTGGAAAATATTGAACAGAGTATTGTTTGCGGGATACTGCGTGAAACTGAAAAAAAGAAAAGTTTAAATATAAAAAGCTTATCTATCAATTTATACATAGATAGATGTATGGAATATATAAATGGATATACCCACCTGTTTTGCAAGTTACTATAATAGCTAAAGAATCAAACGAAAGTAATAAGACTGTCCTTTATGTCTTTAATTATTATCAATAACAATAAAATTGTTTATATCCTTAGGTATACGGAGAAACATACACCTAAATGATTTTTTTTTTATATTTGTTGTATTAGGCACAAATGAATAGATTGGATTTCGTGATGCAGGATATGAGAGCCAATGCTCTAACCACCGAGGACGTTAAAGACGAAGAGGAAGGCTAGACTAGGCTCAAATTTAATCTTCTCTATTAAAGCTTTCTTCTCAAATTTTCCTAATTAATAAAATCTAATCTAAACAAATTTTCATTTAACAGTATATACTTTTGATAGCAATTACTAGTAGGTACAGTAATCGTTAAGAACAAAACCTCATTATTTTTTTATCAGGTTCAAGCACCTCTTGTAAAACATTTGTTACAATGTATGATATGTGTGGTTGACGTCATTCTGGTACGCCGAACGTTTTTGATGGCCATTTAGATATATTTTTTATCTGTTATTAATAACTATGTTAATTATTTTTTTATCTGGATAGTTTTTTTTATGTGTGGATGTAAGAGTAGTTCATAATCAATGGGTTATTATTGTTTACTATAACTAGAGAGACTGGTAAAGTCATATAAATGTCTTTGTGGCAACTATTCTTGTACTTAGGTAACAATGTCTTGAAAATTCAGCGGCAAGTGGAGAACAGAGTGCCTTAACACTAGATTCTCTGTGCCTACTCAGTTATATGCGCAATACGTCGTGAAGCTATACAGATCATTGTGGCGTAATGGATTAGCGTCTGACTGTAAATGCGTAGGCTGTGGGTTGGTTCTTCATTCGAAGGAATGAAGGGCATTTATATTTCTCGATCTGGCACAATAAACCGCGATTAGATCCACTAGTCAACATGTAGTGGGGTACGGATATGCAGTGTCTTGACACTAGGTTCTCTATGGCTCATCTATGTGACAAATACTGTGAAGTTTCATTTGCATTATAATAAACATATGTTTTCTAGCCATGTGCACGTGTCACAGTTAAAACTCTCCCTTCGAGTGTTTCTTAGAGACTCAAAGCCGGGTCAGGTCGTACGTCACATCTGCTTGAATATTTTACAACCAACGATTACCACCTTGAACTTTTTTTTGTTTTTTTTTTTTTTAATTAGGGACTTAGTTTTGTTAAGTATTAAATATAACAACAATAAAAATAATGTATTTTTAGTCAAACTTAAAAGGCTTAATATGTGGTACATTAATACCAATATGCCACACCAGAACAACAGGAAAAGGAGATATATAATTTGAAGACTTTTTATTATTTCACATTGGACTGGTATGAAATGTGACAATTTTTAGAAAGGAGTGACTTACTTTTAGTGTCCATCTCGCATAAAACGAAAAATGTATTAAGAAACTAAACATATTGTAATAAAATATGTATTTATATTTTTTTTATTTTTCTTGTCATGTGTTATTAGTTTACTTACAATGGTTTGTATACATATTTATAATCCATATCCGCTTAAACCCGAATAGAAAACGGAAACGCCATAGTTCACTGACAGCTTGTCGCTCTTTTAGCTTCGCGTCAAATTTCCTCAAATCATCGCCCGTACGAGGCGCGATTAGTCATCCTATATTAGTATAGAAAAAGCATTAAATTTTTGAGTACTGTCGTTGTTTATATATTTTTTTTATATTTCTTAACAATGTTTTCCTATTAATGCCATGTAGTAACATTCACCAAAATGACGATAACAATAATTTAGGAATTGAATTAAATATAACTACCCACTTCTTAAGTCATAACTCTCCTTAACACTCCACAAACGAAATATTTTGTAAATATAATGGATTTTACATTTTCAACTTAGTTATTATTATTTTTTTTTACTTAATACTATTACAAGAATAATAATCACACATTACAATTCAACAAACGAAAAAATCATACATAAAAATAACCGTCATAAATCAAAAGACTAGTCAAAATCTATCTCCATACTGAAAGTTTTCTAGAAACATTTTTCTGAACCGTAAAGCACGTAATAAATTACAGTATAAGCGCTAAACTTTTTGCAGGAACTAAGCTGCTCTCGCCTCGAATATTTTCATTATTATTGCCTTACTCAATTTGGTTCTTTTACGCTATTCTCTGTTGCTTCTCTATAAAATTGTATAGACTTTCTTGTGAACGTTAGTTTTTGTCTTTGAAAGTATTTGATGAAAGAAATTGTTTATGAAGCTTTTTTTGTCATTTGGTTGCAGATATGATATTAATACCAGTGATTATTTTTTTACCATTTTTCTGTATAAATGTATATATGTATGATATATAATAATAAACAAAAATATCTTTGTGCACCGTTATCTGCCAACTATAGTCTCTAACTATTAGTTTTTATGAATAAAAGGTTGCCTGTAAGAGCTCATTTATAAGACCGCCTTTGCTCATATTTATTTTAAAAAAGGACTAATATGTATATTAGTCCTTTTTTTAAATAAATATGCATCTCTAAAGAAAAGTGAAACCAATACAAGAAATTTCACCTTTCTTTACGTCCAGACCATTTTGCTTATGGTTTTAACACTCGAAAGTTGTCCAAAATCTATTTGTAAATTATTATATTTACTCTACTAATTATATTTGCGCATTTTTTGCTGAAATATAATTACAAAGAAAAAGTTTTAAATTAAACATCTAAATTTTTAAAGAATTCCACAGTTTACACTTCCCAGAAAACAAACAGCTGCATTAACTAATTGCATCATTACAGCTCATATTTATAAT
>JAEBDU010006365.1:0-17292 GCA_016802625.1 Heliconius numata | reverse complement strand
TAGATTTAGATTACTAACCCTCTTGTTTATATATTGTATATATTTTTTTTTTGTATTGTTATAGGTGAAGGCAGTATTTTAACTGGACCACTCTTAAAAACATGCATTTTTCTGTTGTGTAATATTATTTCTCTTTTTTTACCGTACAACCTCTTTCGTGAGTTCTCCATTCAACGTGACACTGGCGAAGTGATTTTGTGCTCAACTGGCACGCTCGGAACGCCATATTAGAAAGAACAGAACAGAACAGAATTCGAGGTTCGATCCCCATATGGCGAATGTTTTCAAATTCAAATTCTCGAAATATCTCGAATATAGAGCTGGATTGGACTGGAGATTCTTAGCACTACGAGCGGGTTTCTCTATCTATTCTGCTATATTCGGGAATTAAAATAAGCAATGAAAAATGATTCATGTAAAAATAATAACAATTCAGTGCCGTTTGGAAATAATTGTAATCTGTCTGTTTTTGCTATTTTCTAACTTGAGTTAGAGATAAGTATCTAGAAGAAAGTATTTACTTTCTGACTTCAGTCAATTGTGTGTGTTTTAACTTAAATAAGTATAAAAAAATTTATAATTATATATTTAGGCTGTATAGTTAAAATCGTTTGCTTCATATCAATGGCAACCGAACTGTCATTTTTCATAATATGACATCGATTTTATTTATTCTCTGTAGCACCGTGTCAAGTGCAAACAGGATAATTTATATTTTTTTATTTGCTATTTAAAGTTTTAAATAAAACTAATTACATTTTTTCTTGACATTATTGTAAAAGTGGCGCAAACGATGGATACTGATATTGGATCACGCTTTGGTCATTTCACTTGACTTTTTCTAATAATTATATTCATTAAAATACTATTTTTTTTAATATTAGAATAAAACACTGTAGTCTATTCATATTTAAATCTTGATATGGTCAAAATATTATCTAGGTTGAGGTCTAATTGTTAGGTTATTGTATAGTATTATACTATTGTAACATAATATAACTATTAAGATGAGTATTCAAGTATGTAGGGATACATCTGACGCTATGGCGTTGTACTTGCCGCAGCGTTTGTATCTTAAATCGTTTGCAAAGCTTAACATTTCTGTTCAGCTTCCCCCGCACAAGGTCCATGGCAAGTCCATTTCCAATTGGGAATTGATGGAGAAACTGCGGAAAATGATCCAACCTGACAGTTTCTCAGTATTGAAAGTTTCAAAGCATAGTTCTGAAGTGATAAGATTCGATGCGGAATTGGAAAATCGTCAAAAATTAGATCGTGTGTTAAGTCGTTTAGATGACAGAATCATACATTTAAATGACTATCCCGATTCTTTGAAAATAAAAGTTTCTGAAGCCAAGTCAGATTTTCCGAGTCGACATTCCTGGGATTCGTTTTTTCGCGATGCAACCGACATGGATGAGATGAAACCAGGGGAGAGGCCTGATACCATACACATAAAGTATTTACCAATTCGTTGGTTTGTGTACAATGATGAAAGAGATGATGATGCTCCTCCTTCCGAAACTTTATTTAAGAAAATATTTGAAAAGTATGGGTCAGTGAGACAGATAGATGTGCCAGTGGCTGATCCTTTCAGGATGCAGATGAAAACCTACATGAGAGGTATAACTATACCACATCAAGAAGGAAATCTTTATTTTGAGGGTTATGTGCAATTTAGTGAATATGCCAGTTTTGTGCGTTGCATGGATTCATTACGAGGTCGAAAGTTGTTAAGGAAAAATGATGATATAGCGGAGTGGTGCAGCATTAAAGTTGACTTTGATAAAAGTAAGCACATGACAGATGCTGCAGTAAAGAGAAGAGCTATTGTCCGGGAAAGGCTAGCAGCCAGGCAAAGAGCCAAGGAAGAAGAAGAGAAACAAGAAAAGGAGAAAATTGCCAAAAGGGAAGCTAGAGAAAGGTGATTATTTAGTCATTTTCAATTTCATGGTTTTTTTTTCAGTTAACAGGGTAGGTGACTTACAGTTAAGACATTCCATTCTTCATTTCTATGAAATATCTCGAGGCTCAGGCACGAATTATTGAAGATATAATAAAAATAATTTATTTATCATTTAAATATAACTATTCCCTGAGGGGAATTTGAACCTGCAATAATTTACCCTGAGATGTTGCACTGTTCCTTGACAATGAAAATACATAAGATTTTTTCATATTTTATGTTTTTTTATTCTTAGAGCCAGCCATGTGCCAGCCAGCCAGCCAAGTCTAATTATTTTTAATGTGTTATCATACAATTTCATTATGATTTTATAAACTTTTTTTAAAATATGATTAGGCTCATTGTATTGCAGACAAAAAGAAATAGTTTCACGATTTATTTTTAAATCTTTAAGACAAAAAGTTGAGCATCATGAGAAGGAGAAGCTAGTGAAGATGCGAGAAAGGGAAGAGAGACGTAAGAAAAAGCAACTTGCGAAGTTAATGGAACGGGAGGATGTGGATCTGAACAGAAAAGTAGCTGAAGAACAAAGGAAACTACTGAAAAGTCAAAAGAAATTGCAAGCTGTACGACTGATTGATGAATTGTTTAAGAGATTAGAGGTAATTTTAAGTGTATTATAAATACGCAATTTTTTTATGTGTTAAATATTTTGTCATGCAGAAAGCTGAAGTAGTTCATATATGAAAATAGTTATAATATTACTACTTTAAAAATGTTGTATTATCTCGAATAATGCCTTATATCTTGAATTGTGAGGAAATTCCTTTTTACTCTCTTCTACTCCCTTCTACTTATGTGGGACTCATGGACCGATGTGTGCAGATATAGGTATAGCACCTCCTGTGTGACACTAGGCCAGGTTACATGTGCCAAAAAATTCTTCCATGAACCCATGTTTATACATACATATATATTATAATATTAAATATACATATATTTTAAAATATAATTTCATTTATTTTCAGCTTCGCCCTGAGCTCCAGAAAAATGGAACCAAACCTGAGCGTTATTACAAAGCTAGTGACAGAATAGCAAGACAAAGAATAGTAGAGAATTTCAAGAAGAAACAAGAGAAAGAACTAGAGGAACAGAGGGAGAGATTAAAACATGCATTAGATGGTAACTATAGACTCATTGACCAAACTGTAGTGATGTTTTAATTGCACGGAAAACCAATTATGCTGGATCAAATCCATTTGAATAAATGTTTAGACCTAAGTTATAAGATCCAACAATATATCTTATAGAGACCTAAGTCTATAAGAATGTATAGGCAAGACATTTAAATTTTCGTTTACTTAGTCTGATGAAGATAAAGTGTGGTATTAGGTTCCGCCATTCAACACATAATAATTCTAGAATATAGGTGGAAAATGGGGAATATTATACTATGAATAATAGTAATGTGTATAGTTTAAATAAAAAAGGACATGAACAAACAATTGAATTATTTATAAAAATAGCCATTTGATTATTACAGGTCGTATCATAATTCGTTCTGCATTAGAAACTAAAAAGCCTAAACGTGACTCCATCAGTTCCATATCAGATGATGACAAGGACTTAAAACGTATTAAGACTGAACACCCGTCACCAGAGAGGGAACCTGTTTATAATAAAAATCCAGGTAAATTTACTAATAGATAAAAACATATTGATCACATGTCATTAGAAAATAAAACTCCGTTCCCCACTTACTGCCGAATTCTGGATGCATTGCATATTGAGTGGCAGAACTTACCCTTTGATATTTTTTAATATTTCACTTCCTCAAGTGGGGATTGAACCCACAACCGTTGTATTACAGTCCCACAACCTTGTGCCGCTGCGCCACGACGGCCTAATGTATATTTATCAAACCTTAAATAAGGAACTCTTAAGTACATATAACAATTTTCTAGATAACATTTCTATATACATATATGTATAAACCTGAAGATTTTGTTTGGCTGAATGCTCTAATCTCAGGAACTACTGGTTATTTTGTCTTGTATAGATCATTAGTTCATTTATTGAAAGCCCTCAGGCTGTATTACGTCACGTTAATCTTTCAATGTACTTGCATTTCAACATGCATGTTGATGCATGGCACAGTTAAAATAAGTAAATTTTTGAGAATATCTTTTTCACAAATATTATTATATTATATTAAATTTAATAATGTTATTAATTTTTGTTATTAGTTTCAGGCCTATACTATCCGAATCCATATGGCTTTGGCTACCCGTTTCCCGCACCGCACGGATATCCGTTCCCGCAAAGTATGAGTATCACTTTCTTTTTAATTTTTTTAGGTTTACGCTGTATTCCGCATGTGCGGAATGTGCGGAACGGTACTATGTAGTAGAAGGTAGAAGAAGTCTGAGTACCTAGTGCTTTTTTCCACACACACAAGCGTGCGACTGTAAACGCGACGCTTGTGAGGTCGATTCTTACTCGCGGTAGTGAAATGTTTAATATTCTCATTTCGTCGCTAGTAACGTCCCAAAGCGCGGCGTTTAAACATACATTGCTTCGATACTTAGCGGCGGAAAGCGAGAGAGTCATAACACTAAGTTTCTTCTGCCTTCCTTGCTTTATGTGAAAGGCAGTGTGAAGCAATTTTTTTTTAATTGTACTGTAAGCGATTTGGCGAGAGTTTGGGGCATTCAAGGATGGCACTTTAAATTATCTTTTAATATTTTTTTGCTTTCATCAAATTTAAACTTGCTTCTTTGCTTTTTTTTCTTGAACAGATAAAAAACGAGAAATAAAAAGCTTAAATCGAATCTTTTGAATACAAATATAAATTATTGGCAGAATTTGTAAAAAACGTTGTACAAAATTAATTTATGTTAGAACATTCCCTTCTTGATTTTTTTTCCTTTTAATGGAAAAGTTCTGAAGTTTCCTTTGATAACATTATTTTGACACTAGGTATCCTCTAAAATTAATAAAACTCAACATAAAAAACTTTTAGCGTCCCTCCACTACCCCTACCAAGTGCGGGGGTGGTACGCGGGCGAAGGTCACGTGAGGCGCCCTCGCGGTCGCGGTCGCGCTCGTGGTAGGGGACGCCTGCCCTACTTCGACGGGCCTGACGCCACGCACCAGTATTACCAGTCAGTATTTATTTATTTACTCAATTATTTATTTACCAATGTTTTGTTTGCTTCACGCTGTATGTGCGCGTAAATATAGGGTAGGCACGAGGACCCTGGGAACCTAGCGTTAAGTCACTCCGTTCCCGTTCTGCAATTTTTGCCGCATTCTGGAAGTATTGCGTGTTGAGTAGAGGAACTTAACGCCGCGCTGGGTGTCGTTACCAGAGCGAGGAAATGAAAATATTCAATATTTCGTTTCCTGGAGTGGGAATCCAACCCACAACCCGTCTTGTTTATAGTCACACGCTATGTATGTGCCCCTGGGCCATGACAAATGTTATATATCAATGATGCTGCGTGAAGCAGATAAAAAACAAAAAAATACATATTTAATATGACAACTATTATTAGTTACAAATAATATTATACCCCCACAGATATTTCAAGAAACTAAACGAAGCGGAACACCGTAACGAGCACGACAACAGATCTCGTTCCCGTTCCCATTCACGTCGACGTTCCTATTCCCGTTCTCGATCCCGTTCCCGTTCCCGTTCCCGGCGGCGTTCTTACTCGCGTTCCCGTTCCCGGTCCCGTAGCAGGAGATCGAGAAGTAAGCGGTCAAGGAGTAGAAATAGATATTCTAGATCGAGAAGTAGAAGGTCTAGGTAAATGATTCTTTTTTTATTGAAATCGGTTTCTGGTTGAGGGGCGGGATTCAAAGCAGAGTTTTTGCCTCGTTACTGGAGCGAGGAAACGGAAATTATTTCATTCCCCCAGTTGGGAATCGAACTCACAAACGACGCATTTATATGTACGGGTCTCTAATTTATATGTTCACGCTGTATCCCATGTACAGCATTGTAGGCAGAGGGAACCTAAGTTAAAACATTATGTTCGTTGTTAGTATGCTCATTTTCCGGCGAATTTTTCGAGTAATTCAATACCGCGCTTTTTTGCCTTGGTACCAGAGCGAAGAAATGAAAATATTAAGAAATAATCATTAGTTCTTTTGAGTGGGAATTGAACTCACAACCGTCGCCTAACAGTCCCACCCTTGTACCCCTGCGCTACGTCGACCTCCAACACGGATAATGATATAAACATTCCCATAAGTGCGATTTGAACCTGTAATTATTGTCGGTAATCACAAATTCTAATTCCGTTGCTATGGCCTAAAGAATTAATGGTGATTACTTTTCTTATCCTGATAGTTATCGAAAACCTTGTCTTAATATTGATTGATTAATTGATGTAATATTTGTGGGTAATTTTGAATTTTGTTCTTTTTTTTAAATATTTTTTTATCATTCTAATCTATAGTGTTGCTAAACGTCTGTTGATGATAATTATTATATTTTAATGAAAATATATCAGTAATAATAATTAATATATAACATTAGATACTAAATATATTCATATTTAATTGCATGGTTTATTTTGTTATTAAAGTCCGATCTCAGACCGTATCGGAACGAACCGTGAGTCGTGACTGGTACTATAGTATGAATCCTCCCTTACATATATGCGATATCTCATAAAGGACTCAGTTATATTTTTAATTGTCACTATATTATTTTATAATGTAAATAATAAGATAAATAAATTATTAATTATTTGTATAGATCGCGCAGTCGTTCCAATTCAAAATCACGGAGACGATCAAAGTCAAAGAATCGAAGGTCCAGAACAAAATCGAGGTCTAGATCTCGGAATCGAACCCCATCCCCTTCAGTCAATATACAAAATGACAGTCAAACACATAGTAGCAAGGTCCTGTCACCAGACGCTATGAGGAAGCAAAGGTCCAAGAGCTGGTCACTACCTAAGGAGGGAGAAGGAGAGTCTTGGACGAAGGATTAATTCTTAAAATGTTGTACAGTTGATAATAAATAAAAAAATAAGAAAAAAATGGCGTTAGAAAGTAAACGTTTTAGTTATATTTTTTTTTGTTGGATCAGATTGCAGAACAAACCACGCCTAGCAATATACTACAATTTATATATTTTACCGGATACAGATGTCAATCTGTCACTGAATATTAGGAGGTGAGGTCGCAAAGATCCTAGAGCTGGTCAATGCCTGAGGAGGAAGAGAATCTTGGGCGAAATATTAAAATTATTCTACTTATTATAATAAAACTCATACATAAGTATACAATAAAACAATATTGGCAATAAATGTTTCTTTTTGTCTCTAAATGAATCTCAAAAATCATAGAGCGAGATTTTGACATTTACATAAAATAATTTCAAAATAAACATAATGTCAAGTTTGTAATACTATTTAATATTTACAATGTAATGATTAACATACAAGCAGAATGACAGATTCAGTTTGTATTGCTGGACATTATGAGGTTGAAGAGGTCCAAAAGCTAACCACTGCCTAAGGACAGAGTGATAGTCTTGGGCAAAGGATTAATGTTTATCAAACATGATGTGTGGCTTATAATAAAATTATATATTTTTATAGCTTCATTCTGTATCGTGCACATAGCGAGGTAGACAGAAGGAACCTGGGAACTTAGAGTTAAGACACCCCTTCCCTCATTAAGTCACTTCCTTCCCTTACTTTCCTCTGAATTGTTGAGGCATTGCGCGTTAAGTGGCGGAACTTGACGCCGCATTTAGCCTCGTTACCAGAGCGTGAAATGAAAAAAATATCGTAATTATTAAGTGTAATAACAGTACGGATAACCATATTAAAATAACCAACACATTTTTCCTAAATACACCTATATAGTATTAAATAAAAAAAAACGGGTGAAACCGCGCGTGGCCGCTAGTGTATTATATAAAAATATTTATTGAAATATTTAAAACGCTGATAAGCACTACAGAAAAAACTTTAGAACTATGTCTATGAAGTTATATAATACTTTCAGACTCGTACAGTTTTTTTCTTAATAGATATTTTAATTTTATAACATAATTTAAAAGAGTGCACTAGTAC
Organism: Heliconius numata; assembly: GCA_016802625.1. NCBI lineage: Eukaryota > Metazoa > Arthropoda > Insecta > Lepidoptera > Nymphalidae > Heliconius > Heliconius numata. Next base: position 9,285 of record JAEBDU010006365.1, on the reverse strand, counting down.
CTATACTTTTTTTTCTCTTAAATGTATTTTTAGTTTTACATTTCATTGGGGCCGCCTGGCTGTAAACACGATAGTAACGGATTCGATTGCCGGTCGGGGGATCACTCATCACTCAATGTCTCGAAGATTAGGCGGTACACGGGGAAAGGGTAAGCTGCTATATGCGAGATACAGCGTGAAGCTAATTACAATTAAGAAAGACATTAAGACATTTTAATTGCTTATATAATATTGGTGTTTAAAAAAACCCAATTTACATGTATTTAGGTATACTCACACATACGTTAGTCATTATTTAAACGAATATTGTGTTCTTTAATTTTACATGCATTTTCAATATAGTATTACACATGTGTACAAATATTGTAAATCAGATTATATCAATACAATACTTACTCTACTGTGTCATTTAAAACATTTTTAATTTTTAATCTTTTATCTTTTAAATTTGGTATTTTATCTGTGGGATTTACAGGTTTATCATTTTTAAAAATTAAATATAAATACTTTTATAGATTTTTTTTTAAATTAACAGTACGACATCTTGACATTTATTTCTCGAAAATACTCCTCTGAATCTATCTATGCTGACATTGTAATAGTTTTTTAAAATTTTAAATTGATTGATTGATTTTTTTTATTTTTAAGAAGCTGTCATAGAGGCCAGTCACAAAAGCCACAAGAGAGTAACTGTTAACGCGAGTGAGGTTGTGGGTTCGTTTCCCACTCGTGGAAATGAAATATTTGATATTTTCATTTCTGATTCTCTGATCTCGATTTCTGATATCGATGCAAAAGCGCGGCGCGGCAACAAAAGTGGCGAAGTCTCGATATTTCAGTGGAAAGCGGGTGTCTCAGTGTCTTAATACTGAAACTTAAAAAAAAGAATCATGTGTTGTAGGTATTCTAACGATAAACCGTATTTTTTTGAGTGGGAATAGAACCTACAACTTCTCGTGTATACAGTCGCTCGGCACTAGGCCGTTACGCCACGAGTGACTCGACTAGCTACATATTATAATGGTGGTTTTATTTATTGGGTTATTGTAAAAATCAAAACGGAAATATTATTAAGATAATAGCAAAGCATTCTATCTGATACTAATGTTGGAATTAAGATAAGATTAAGTATTGTTTATCATTTTAAAAGTAAAACTAATAAAGTAAATTAACGAAATTAATATTTAATAAAAAAAAAGTTATGAAATATTTTCATAAGGATGCCCTCGTGGCGCAAGGGCAATAGCGTGGGACTGTAAACGTGACGGATGTGGATTCAGTTCCCGTTCGGGGAAGTGAATTGTTTAATATTTTAATTTTCTCGCTCTTGTAATAAGGTAAGGCGTGGCGTTGAGTTCCGCACCTCAGCAATGAAATGACTTTGCCTCTATATTTCTTTGGAAAGTGGGAATGTCTTAATTCTAGTGTTTCCCTTGTGTGACCAGGAACTCAAGGGCAGCATGAAGCTGAAAAAAAATATTTAAGCATATTGGAAATACGTAAGAAAAAATATAAAACAATTTGATTATGAAGATGAATTTGCAATGCTATAATTGAAACCGAAACAGTAATATAAAGGGAAGGTTGAAAATAAATGTTTTCCTATTCGAATCCAAAAGCTTTCAATGCATCAGTAAAGCTTAAAAAAAATCATATAGCCATTCAAAAACTCGGACCTAAATGGATGCTTGCAAGAAATGAATGTTGAGTAATTATTCCACATCACTAAACTAAGCCTTTACCTTGACTAAAATTTTCTAGAAAAGTGTCACTGGTATGAAATTCAAATAGGTACTTACATTTATTAATGTCGTTTAAATTGGTCTCTTAGTGCCTGGACTCCTTTAAAGATATATGTATACAAATATAGAATCTGTGTGTATAATCGTAAAAATATTGTTAACAAATTTAAATTTGTTAATACTGAAAAATAAATGTCATCACAAACGTTACGGACCATGGAATCTGTAATGTAAGAAAAAAAGATATTAAAAAACCTGATGGTCGAGGAAAAGGGGTAAGATATGAAGTGTAGGTATAAATAATATTAGATTTACTTTTGTGGTGTTGTAATACAACTGATTGTTAATACAATATCTATTTAATAATATATGAAGGACATATCAAAATATTGATATTTCCTGTTTACTATGACAAATTATATTTTTGTTTAGTTAAACTGTAAACGTGACAGCTTATGGGTTCGATTCCCACCACAGAAATTGAAATATTTAATATTCCCGCTATGGTGACCATTTGATTTCGCTACTCAAAATGCAATATTTTCAAAATTCGGTGGAAATTGAGGAACGGAAGTGTCCTAATAGAGACAAATTAGCTTAACACTAGGTACACGTGTTTCCTCTGCCTGCCCTGCTAGAGCTAATTTCCTTGTTCTAAGCCCTAACGGGGATTAAAGCCTATTTTTGTTAGTACTTGAAGCGACAAGCCCTTCTAACTTCAAAAATAAACCGACAGATCACCAAAGTACACATTTTGACTGAGGCTTAAAGTTAGCGAAGTTAGGCCTTGTACATACGAGTAGAGCTAAGAACTTGGTTTGACGTGACATTTTTTCATGATTATGTTTTACGTAGTATTCTTATGTCTGGTTGCAGTAAAGTTATTATTACAATTATAATAAAGATTGATGATAAAATGTAGACCAATTATCGTTCTTATTCATTTTAAATTATCACAGTTTTCGAGATTGTCCATACAAAATTATCCACCCGTACTTCGTCGTTATCTCTGACGCGGGTAGTGGCGATAAAGCAATAACTAGGAGAGCTCGGTCCTGAATTTTTTAGTGATACTTTGACCACTGAAGATGAAAACTTTCGGACTCGCCCTTCTCTTCGTCGTCGCGGCCGTACAGGTAAATTTGAAAATTTTTGTCTTAAATATACAAGTGATCAGTTGAACTACCTACTATATCTTACATAGATAGTAAATTTTAATATTTTTAACATGTATAGGTATAACACTATAAAAAACATAAAAATAATAATAATTAAGTACCTTAAAATTAGAATAAGTAAATTAGGGATTAGAAGAGACAAGAACATTTAGCATAAGTAAATTTGTAAATAATTATTATAAAATAGAATTAAGTTTGTAACTGAGGCAATGGTCAATAAAAGGCTTTTTTTATTTTATTTGATTTATTTATTTTAATAGGATGTATAAATATTAGTTAGAAGGAAATGAAAATTATTTTTGTTACACACTTTATCCACAGATTATATATCTTCATTATTAAATCAGATACTGTTAACAGTGTAACAACAGACTGTATACAGTAAATTATTTAGCTAGTATTTAAGTTCATAAATAAAAAAAAACACAACAAATCTAATTTTCAAGGCTATCGCGTAAAAACCGAATTTCGGTATTAATCACCGATAGCCAACGGATAAACATATTTAACAGATACAATCGCTGTATTTATCTTATAATCACTTAATTTATCCGTATTTTTAAAAAATTAAAGTATTTTATATTTTTTTTATCGTATTCTAACGTACAAAATGCTTAAGATATCTAAGACCTGTTTTAAATGAAAGATAATTTTAGTTTAACATGAGAATATGATAGAAAGAGAGAGAGAGAGAGGGACATTCATCTTTCGTTGGTAATGATGGTATTGCTAAATTTGTGAGTCGACAACAAGAAAAATTAAAGAATTTGCTGTTTCAATAGCATACTCCGAAAGATAAAAAAATATTGAATTTTATAAAAGATTTGTTCACAGCAAGACTCAAGGGAAAACACTCAAATAAAACGTGTTTCGTCTACCAATAGTCATTGCTGGCAACTAGGTCTTCCATAGCTATTCCTACGCCCTAAAATGCGACTTCTTAAACTTTGGTCTCGTGACCCAGTTCCTCGTGTTTTAGACGACCCCCTTTTTGAGGGCGTTCGTGTTTTAGTACTCATTATTGTACTTAGGGGATTAATAAAACTTGCGAGCTCTATATTGTGTTTTATTTCGACAATACACTTGTTCTGTACTAAAATTGTTTTTGTACTTTCAGGCTCGCAGCGCTGATGTACAGGGTAAGCAATTTTGATGTTATTTTTTTTTTGTCGAAGCATTTACAGGTATGCCTTACACAGCAGGGTAGATAAAGGAAACCTAGTGTTAATACACTCAGTTTCCCCATTTTCCCGCTGAATTCTGAAGGCATATTTCATTCTCTCGAGTGGGGATTGAACCACAACCACACAACCTGTCGCGTTTACATACTGTCACGCTTAGTGCCGCTGTCCTCATAAAACTAATAACAAATTAATATTTTCGTTTTATCCAGTTGCATCAGGCGTGGCCGCTCAGCTCGGTGAGAACCCTTGGCTCGTCCATGTGCGTCTCTCCTACTTCTTCAATGACGGAATGTTGAAGAGTTGTGTGGGATCCCTGGTCAATAACTCCTGGGTGCTTACCTCCGCTAAGTGTGTCGACCAGTAAGTTTATCAGTATTTTGTAATATATTTGTCTGAAAACGTTACATTTTGTATATTTTTGGATGGCGCTAATGAAGAGCATGGCGTTAATGTACTCCGTTTTTCTTTTAACCTGAGTTTGTTGATGTATTTAAACACTGCGGTCTATCTATGTTAGGAAAAAAATAACACCCCGAGAAAATAATTTAATAATCTTGGTGTTTATAGTAATTAATTAGTAGATGGTGCCGTTTAGCTCTATGATTATCAGACCACTGATATTGATATTTAATAAGTTAATGGATAATGATATACCTACAGTAGAGTACAGTCCAATGTGCCATTCTATCATAAACCAATAAATCAATTTCCTTTTTTGTTATATACCATATTTCGGTATCTGGTCATCCAATGTTAAGACACTCCGTTGCCCACTTTCCACAACATTGAGTGTTAAGCGGCGGAAATCAATGCCGAAGTAATTAATATCATTATAATCTAATATACTTAATTTCAATCAACTATTTCGGAAAATATTTAATGTTAATTTTTTTCCAGATTCCGTTACGCCTGGCTTCGTTTCGCCGCCCTCAACCCCATCTTCCCCGGGCTCGTGCTCGAGACCAGGACCGCGTTCGTCAACCCCGACGACCAGATCGCTCTCATTAGCATCGATAGAGCTGTTGATTTCAGTGGTAAGTTTATAAAAAAAAAAACGGAACCTTTATAAAGTCACTTTGTTGGCCATCAGTATTTCCCGTGCCAAGACCGTTTTTGTCAAGATTGCATCTGAAATAATATTAAATAGTCACGCGTATAGTCCTTCGGAGCATAAAAATATGTAGTTAGTTATAGATACTTCTTAGTTAAAGTCAAAAAGATAGAAGGAAAGATTTAAAAGATAATCTATATAACATAAATACTCGTAAAGTATCAAGTTGAAATAACAAATGAACGAACCTTTAATTTGTGCAAAATGTACCAATTCAGTACAAAAAGAAACACAGAACTATAAAATAAAACTCTGCAGTATTCAGTTTAACATCCATAACAGAAGATAGTTTAAATCATTATATGAAGTCGGACTATTAATTAAAGTTGTTTGAACAATTCAGCCGATTTCGTTACAGATAGCCAATTTTGTTTAGTTGTTAGCTTCGACCGTCCCTCATTAGATTGCAGGGTTTACTAAATTATATAACATGCTAGCGACCCACACGCGGCTTCGCCCGCTTAAGCCTATTGTTATATTATAGCTAAATTATACAAAATGAAGCCTATGTGTTATGACGATTTAGAAGCTGTAATTTTTTACTGTAAAGTTTTATCTAAATCTGTTCAGTAGTTTTAATATTATAAGAATTTGGTGGACTAATTGTTTAATAGAGGCCAGGTCTGAGAATTTTTACATGTGTTATAAGTATATGATATAGTTAGTTATAAAAGTCCAAATAGCAATTTGCAGAACAACTTAAATATTAAAAATTTCAAAGTAGTGGACTATAACAGTGGATATAAGTGGAATAAAGAGTGAGAGCTGAGAGAGAGTGTTTCGTTTACAATAAGGAATATCCTTATCAATATATTAATTTGTTTACTTTCTACATACTATAATGATACTTATATTCGTGCTCCATACAGCTGCCGTATTATTTTTTTGAAAATACACATTTACAATTTTTATTATTTAAATCAATTTTAATAAATAAACATATATATTTTTACACATTAAGTAATTATAACTTGTAATACAGACAACATCTCCCCGGTCGCCCTGCCCGGAGACAATGAAGTTCCAGCTTCGGCTAAATTCTGCGGATACAGTCCTGAAAGCGATGGTATGTATTACTTGTATTCTTCTATATGTAACTATAGTACAAGGAATTTTAAATTTAGTACTATACAGGGTGGAAGAGGCAGCGCTTCTTTTACTGAAACTGCATATAGGGTAAAATATTTCAAACCCAGAATTAAAAAAAATAATCAAGGTACCTCAACGGTTTGGACGTAGGATTTTTTTTTCATTTCACGATTTTTATCCATACCTGTATTTCGTGTCACGCACACATACGTATGTGACGTTGCCGCTTTGACAGGTAAGTGTGTGCGTGCCTATGTTATACTTTACAAATGGCGTTTTATTTTAAAACGATAATTTTATTATTTATTTTGTTTGAAAAAAAAACTTTTTCATTTTTGAGAATTATTTTTTTTCCGAATTATATTAGGCTTTTATAGAGTAGTTAAAACTGTGGTTTCATTTAAAGTGGCGCTGACAATTCCACCCTGTATACTGTAATTGGTAAACATTTTGAGCGATTTCGGAAATACAAGTATCTCGGTGCTTGGTTAAACAAAATATGGTCCACTGAAGAAATTAGAAGTCGGTTAAACATTGCTCGTACCTCTTTTAATAAAATAAGAAAAGTCTTACGCTTCCGACGATTGCATATAGAACTAAGAACCAGAATTCTTCAGTAAGGGAGCGAGGCATCCACCTAAAAAAGCCACCTTAACACGTTTACCGGGGTTTGAGGCTTCAAAATCGGCCTCATACATTTTACGCCGAAGCGCACCATATTACTAAGCACAAAATATGAGGCCGAACCTCAACCCCACCAGCTGAAAGTTCTAAAAAATAGGTTCCGAACAAACATGACAAAAATATCAAAATAGAATACCTAGTAATTGTAAATTTAAATGAAACACTTAAAATTGAGACTTGTATAGAATATTTACTTAGTTGAAAATTTGAAACTCACTGAGTGAAGCTTATTTTGAAACTTTGTAATACAAATGTGTAACAATGCTACTGCAGATGAGAGTGCATGGATTCTGGAATGGAGACAACTTCGTACGAGATAAACTTATTACGTGCACTTAAGTGATATTTGTTATTAACACTGTGTATTCATAATTAGGTAAATTTATTTTTATTTTCGGATATTAAGAAAGATACTTTTTCAATCAATTTAAAAATAGGGGTATATTAAATACTATAAATATTTAAAATCTTCTGTTATTTACTTTCGCATATATTTTCAGTCCTCGTGGACGAAGAATTGGCTTGCTCTGAACTCTCCTTGGAATCTGACGCGAGCGGCAACATCATCGGTGTTGGTGCAGCAGTCTCACCTGTAAGTATTTATTTTTATTTTTAACTGCCCAATGTGTTCAGCACATAGCAGGAATGGAACCAGAGAACATGGTTTCTGAGATATTCCGTTATCCATTAAGGCTTTACGTGTTGAGCGCCGAACCTGAACGTCGCGTCGCCCTTTTACCTTGTTACGAGCACTAGGAAATGAAAATATTTCCTTGCCCCTAGTGGGAATCGAAACCGCAACTGTCGCGTTTATATTTTTATGTTTACATAACGGCGGCCTCATATTACTATTTTTATATTAATTAAAAAATATGAAATAGCAAAACTACATAAAAACCTCTACAGTTTTAATATCATAAATGAAAAATATAATTTTCTATAAAATTAACGTATAACATATTTGTTATCAGAAATTTTAAATAAAAAAAAATACAAAAAATGTTTTCTCATATTTTATTAAAAGTATTTTAATATTTTATTAATAATATTTTGTATTTCAGCTTGACCTCGGTGCTCCTCTCGTAAAGGACGGAGTTCAAATCGGAGTCCTCGTCGACGTTAACGATAACGGCGCTGGTATGTACTCATTGCTTCTATACTATTTTTATCTGTTAAGATTACTTTTTTAGTTTCACCATGATGAGCAGAGTAGGCAGAGGGAACCTTGGATCCTGAAGAATTAAGCAGCTTTGCGTGTTGAGTAGAAACATTTGCCTAGTTACTAGAGCGAGCAATTGAACATATTAAGTAGTTCATTGTCCTGGGTACGAATCGCGTCATATCGACCTCAATATATCTTAAATATTAAATAGCTTCTATTTATGAAAGCAGACACTATGCAGTAAATTAGAAATAAGCTGTTCGATTTATGTAACAACGACGTATTGGTTTTGGTCCCCAATAACTGTGATAAATGGAGGGTTAAATGACTTCGACTATTAATTATCTTTACCTATTTTGAAAATTATTAATGGAAAAATTATTGAATATACCTAGTTAATAATATAGAGAATAGGGTTATTTATTATTTTAATGCGATAAGATACTGTGATTGTGGGTTCGATTCCCATTAACACGAATTGTAATTACTTTGTGCATTTCCTACTTTTAATAATACTTAAGTAAATCGCGGGGTTGAGTTCCGTTAATTCCTTAAATATTTTCCATACAATTTTTTTTTTCATTTCAGTGTTCGTGAACCCCGCCAAGTACGGTGCTTGGATCGATATGGTGTCCTCATCATGTTGTCAATAAACTTTAGTAACCTTTTTATTTTGGTTATTAACCTTTTTATTGCCTATTTAGTACTTTTCCAGTACCAATCAAATCATTAACACACACAAGACATTAAGTAGATTTTTAAATAAATGTATATTTACTAAGACAATAAACTTTTTATGTATTGTTTAAAAAAATATTACAACTAACATTTTAAAATTAGTTTTATTAGCGTTATTCCTTAATATTTTTTTAATTTTGATTGCAACAGAAGCAGGTACATTTCGCCGCGACGTCATAAATTTAAAATTTATATCTTTTTATTCCATTTAATCATGTAATACATATTTTGAAATAAATAAATTATATTTTAAATTAAAATAGCTGAGAAAATAACTTTTAAAACGTTATTTCGTCCACTATGAGTAAGATCCAGTATTTGTACATAGGCTGATGCGAATGCTGTACATGTTGGCACATTGGATATTTGTGAAATCGTTAACACACCTATTACTCGA